>JBBPMJ010000133.1:0-63238 GCA_038090255.1 Austroboletus niveus
CCTGGAGTTGCTCGCTGATATCCCGATGCAGTGCCCCGATGCATATGCCAACATGTATCAGGACTTCTAGAAAGGCCCTTAGGTTGCCCTTTAGGTTACTTGGTAAAACAATGAATAAACCAAAGATAGGGGTATCCTATGATGATACCCCACCTTATATACATGCAATCTAGTGCACAGACCACTATGTAGGGCAGGCATAGAACCATCTAGGGTATACGCATAAGCGTTCATGGAAACAACTGGAATGCTGTGGAATGACTGTCACCATGTGATATGGAATGAGTCCTGAAGTCACGTGGGAGTGTAGGTAAGTGTCACATGAAGGCGAAAAAGATAAGTGAAATTAAATATCCTGACATAATCCCCTCTCTAAGGATCGACGTCCGCGTTGATTGGTGGTATTTCAAAGAGCGAGTCATTGAGGCATTTGTAGCGACGACGGAACTCTAAGAATCCAGGGTCCTCGAAGGTGGGCGTACCTGTACAGGACAGACAGCTGCAAATGGGCTCATATGGCAATAGAACCAGACTGGGGGTGGATGCATCCATGGGTCGGAGCTGGAGTTTTTGAGTGGGATGAGGCATCGTAGGATGTTTGCGATGGAACCGCTTGATGGCATCCTGCGTGTGAGGGAGGTTGTCCTTGTGAATCCACTCATCTTCTTCGACCGGGAATCCTTTCCAATGTACCAGATAGGCAAACTTCTCTCCTCATGAGCATGAGTCAATAACTTCTTTGACTTCCTGTTCAGGAAGGTTATCGACGAGATCGGGCACCGGTGGAGGTGGAGTGATTTGAGAAGCGTGCAAGGGAGGATGGTACAGATGGAGCAGAGACTTGTGGAAGACTGGGTGAATCATTTTCCAACCATGGGGTAAGTCCAGTTTGTAGGAGGCAATGCCAACCTTGGCAACAACTTTGAAGGGTCCAAATCATTTTTGATCAAGCTTCTTCGCTGGTCTGTTGGTGCGAATGTGTGAAGCCTCGAGTAACACTAGATCACCTTGTTTGTACTCTGGTGATTCACGTGTTTTGTGATCATAGAACCTTTTCATGTCGTTGGCTGCTAGGTGAAGCGACTTCTCTGTCGTTTGCCGTAGTTTGACCATTTGTTGTGTGAACTCGTCTGCTGACTCATTGCGCAACGACTGTTGTCGTCCTTGTCCTGTCCAAGGTTCATGACTGTAATTCAACATGAACAGAGTTTGCTGGGTGGTGGATCTCAGCGTGTTGTTATGCATGAATTTCGCCATGGGAAGCCAGTCGGCCCAGTCGGATTGTCAGTGGTTGACATAGATCCGTAGGTACTGCTCAACCCAAGCATTATACCATTCTGTTTGTCCATCGGTCTGAGGATGGAAGGCTGTGGACGGGTTTGCCTGTATTCCGAGGAGCTTGTATAGTTCAAGCATGAAGCCTGATATGAACTGCAGTCCTTGGTCCAAGATGACCTTGTGCAGGACTTCATGAAGTTTGAATATCTCATTGCGAAGGAGAGTGGCTACTCTGCAAGAGGTGATGGTGGAGTTGACGGAGAATAGTCAGATCATTTTTGAGAAACGATTGACGATGATCAGTATAGAATCTCTGCCCTTTAATTGTGGTAGGGGCGTGATAAGATCTAGCGAGATGTGTTGCCAAGGTGCTGTAGGGATGGCATGCGGGTGTAACGGCGTATGCCTTGCTTGTGTCTGTGCTTTATTCTTCTGGCAGTGATCGCATCCATGGATATAGGCTTTGATATCCTTGGTCAACATGGGCCAGTAGTATGTGGTCTGAAGTTTCCTCATCATGGCTCGTACTCCCGGGTGTCCTGCGAGGGGTGAGTCGTGGAAATGTTTAAGTACGAGAGTCCGTAAGGATTCGTCCTTTGGTATGTATAGAGAGTCTTTAAAGAAAATAAGATTATTGTGAATAGAGAAATGAGGATGAGATTGTGCAAGTGCGCATGTGACTTTTGCATCCTTGAGATGCTGTTGTACTCATATTTGAGAGTCAATGTCTGTGGAGTCCTTGGCTACATGCATTGCCACTAGCGTTCTCATATCAATAGCATTTGTGAATGAAGAAAAAGGAGAAGTGATAACATTATTAATAATTATGTCCAGGGATTCATATCCCTTGTCGGATGTCGTTGCATTTTCCACAGCCAACGACATGTGATTCTGCTGTAAATGAATGTGGGGGGAATCCACGAGTTGCGGAAAAACGGTGACGTCTTTATTGTCGTGTTGTACTCCCTCTTCAAAATCTGGCCTCCGGGACAGAGGATCGGTGGGATTGGTTTTTCCTGCGTGATGAGCGATGGTATAGTGGAACTCCTGCATTATCTGGTTCCACTGTGCCTGTTGTCAGGAGAGATCTTGCGGCATGGAGTAGTATGTGAGATTCTGATGATCAGTCAGAATCTCAAAGGGGACGTGGGTGTCGAGGAGGAAGTGTCGCCACGAGGTGATAGCTTCGATGATCGTGGCGAATTTGAGGTCAGTGGCATGGTAGTTGCGTTCCGCCAGTAGAAGGGAATGGGAGAGGTAGGTGACAGGATGCCACTTGCCTTGCTGGAGCTGTGAGAGTATAGCTCCAATATCGATGCCAGAACCGTCGGTTTCGATACAGAAGGAATCGAAGTCGGTGGCAAGGGCGAGGATGGGGGCATTGATGAGGGTATTGCGAAGAGTGTCAAATGCCTGTTGGCACTCGTCGGTCCAGATAAACTTGGTTTTCTCGCTCGTAAGATTGTTGAGGGGTCAAGCAATGGCTGCAAAATCCTTTATGAACTGCCTGAAGAAGTTCAGGAATCCTAGGAAGGATCGTACCACCGTCCGAGTTGTTGGAACAGGCCAGGTACGGACTGCATTGACCTTGGTAGGGTCGGTGGCAATGTGACCGTCGAAGATGATCAGTCCTAAGTATTCCGTCGTGGTGGTTTCGAACTCACACTTGGTATGCTTGAGTGAGAGTTTGTTGGCTCAAAGGATCTCAAGTACCTCCTTGACGACACGACGATGTTCGTCAAGGTCCTTGGTGAAGATGAGAATATCGTCCATGTATACAATGACTACCTCGCGATTGATGAGGTCGTGAAGTAGGTGGTTCATCATTGTCTGAAAGGTCGCCGGACTATTGGTAAGTCCAAAGAACATAACCAAAGGCTTGAAGAGTCCTCGGTTCATCCTAAAGGCAGCCTTCCATTCGTCTCCTTCTTTCATCCGTACGTTGTTATAGCCCCAACGGATGTCCATCTTCGAGAAGTATTTGGCTTTCTGTAACTTCTGCGTGATTTCCTCAATGAATGGGAGAGGATATCGGTTTTTGATGGTGACATCATTGAGATGTCAGTAGTCCTGTACGGGACATAGTTTGCCATCCTTCTTCTTGATGAAGAAGAAGGGAGATGTGAAGGGAGATTTGGAGGGGCGAATCCTTCCAGTCGATAGATTTTCCTCAAGGAATGCGTCCAGCTCCTCCTGTTCCTTGAGAGACAGGGGGTAGGTTTTGCAGTCAACCTTGTGCTCGCCTGGTTTCAACTCGACGGCATGATCCCATTGTCTGCAAGGGAGAAGCTCATCGAAGTTTTCTTTTGTGAAGACGTCCTTGAATTTGTGATAGTGATTGGGGACCACGTCTTCAAAGGTGTCATCTTGCTTTTTCTTATTGGCGGCAGCTGCGAGATCAGTTGCTAGCATGGTGATGTATTTGTTTTCGACTTGGAATAGTCGATCGTTGGATTCGAGCTCATCATGCTGCCACAGCAAGTGAGTCTCGGGGAACGTCATGGTCTTGGTTTGCCAGTCGATACAGGGGTTGTATTGACATAACCAGTCGAAGCCAAGGAACATGGCTTGTGATGATAGCGTTGTGATGGAGAAGGGGATCTGAGAGATGTGATCGTCGATCTTGATCTCTAGATTGACGAAGTGGGTTATTGATCTGCCTTCATTCTTTGTTCCATCTGCATTGTAGACTGGTATAGGCCTTGGTAGGGCCTCCTGTAGCAACTGGTGTTTTTTGACAAAGCGTCGATCGATTGCTGATGCCATGCAGCCAGAGTCTATAAGGGCTATTACAGGCACTGTTTCACCACTAGGCATAGCGATAAGCGTCTCGATTTCGAACGTGTTCGGCGAAGGCTTCTTGTCAACATAACATGGTTTTTGCAAGAGTTCGAGAAGCATGAACTCCGCAGCATCATGGGATGCATTCCAGAGGTGCGCGATTAGCTCAGTGTCGACCTCAGAACGTCAGGAGTGGTGAACAAACACTCGGAGATGACTCTCAAGTCGATCATCAGGAGTGATGTTCGTGATTTGCTTGATCCATTGAGGGGACCAAGGCTTTATGGTCTCCATCCAAGAATGATTGTTCCTATTAAGGATCGATATTTTTCGCTCTTGGGAGGATTGAGCTACTTGACTGCTAGTAATCCGATTTGTCTGTCTGTTGATTGCATGTTCCCCGGATGGAACAGAGGCTGTAACACCCAGTAGGGATGAAGGTACATTTGGCTCTTGCTTAGCCAATAGCTTCCTTGGGCGTTCACTGGTCTTTTGCATAACCAGTGGTGTGCAAGGGGGTGAGTCGTTTGAAGACTTGGTTGAGATCTCGTCTACAGTCAGAAGAGAGAACTTGTTAGTAAAAAGAGAATTAAGCACGGGTTTTATTGGCCCCACCGCGCCTTCCTTTGGCCTTAAGCCAGGAATGCTCCTTGCCGATTTTCTACAAGTTTTACAAGCTCTAATATGACTCGTACCTTGAGGGCAAGGGGATCTCATTCCTCGTCCTCTTCTACAAAATCCATTTCCTCGACTTCTTCGAGCACGTGCTCAAGGTCTTCAAGGTCCTTGTATTCAATGGCTATGCCGCGAACTTTCGTGGTCTTGAGGCCAGTTGGGGTATGGATAGCGCATGGCCAGGGTGCATTCTTTCCTTCTTTCGCACACTTGAAGCATATTCCTTTCGATCATGCCTTTGATAGGTCCATGGAAACTCCAGCACCAGGGAAGATTCCCAGTGTGTTTGGTCTGATAGGCGGTGGTGCCGCTTGCGGGAGTCAAACCAGGGATTTTGGGATCCATCTTGTGGTAGGCATGGTCTTCTTTTTATGTTCCGCAATTTCATCCAGGATCTGTCCTGCCTCGATCAGGGTACGACCCCAATATCAGTAATTCTTGTTATAGATGGTGCTGGCGTCCTTGTCGGTGCGTAAGACCTATTCGACAATGTCACTTCGTGTGTTTTGTCGGAGTAACCTGACAAGTTGTCCTCCATGTAGGCTTTCTGAGTACTTGACGCGTATCGTGAGTTGGCGATGCTTCATTATGAACTCCTCGATCATAGATCATCCTTGTTTGAGTTTGTATAGCTCGTTTTCGGCATGTGCTACCATGTAGACAGGTTTGAATTGTTGTTCCAGGAGTTCCTGAAACTCGGCGTAGGTTTGACTGGTGTTGTCCTTGTCAGTGATGTATAGGGTGGCGAACTCGGCAGCGGGCCCTTCTGTGAAGAATCCTAGGGTCATCTGGATCTTCTCTTCATCTGTAGATTTCCACATGAACCCTCAGCAGTAATTGATGAACTGGGTGGTCCATCGAATATACTCATCCTTGTTGCTATTATAAGGCTGCGGCTTTTGGACGACGGACTTTTCAAGAGGAATTGGGGAGACAGGTGGTGGAATGGCAGCTGCCTTTGTTCATCGAGGGGTAGTTGGTTGTGTGTTGGGGTCAGGCATGGTTGGTGCTAATTGGGCTCCCGGGAGTACCTTTTCACACTCCAAGAAGTCCAGGTATTGCATATGGAACTCCTTGAAGTCCTTGGCATCGGGGTACACATGGGGAAATGCAACCACTGGTCCTGTTGCTGATCTGGACATGGTTATCTAAAATAAAAACTTTTCTTCGCTCTAATCCTTATTCTCGTCTGTGGCTTCTGTGAACAAAAGTTCTAATGTCGGGATATTTGGGCAGGATTGTATTGAAGTTCTTTGTAGGCATGTTGGGGGTCTTCACCAGTATGATAATGTCGATAGGCGATGAGGAAAGGGTGTAGATGAGTAGCTCGTCTCTTGTTCTTTCGATGTGTGATCCCAGCAAGTATTCCTCACTGATGTCGGTGGTGGGGATGAGGATCGGATGTCGCTGTAAACAGCTGACACTCTGGACAGTGATAGTAGTCGGGCTTACTATGCTTGGAGCAAGCTGTGACTTCTTATTGGGAGGTGGGCTGATTCTGCCAATTGGTACGAACTGGGTTTCCTGAGCTTCCTCTACATGGACATGAGGCGCGGTCTGCATTAGTAACAAAGGCCCAGATCAGTAGTTCGTCGGGTTTGAACTCCTCGTCTGAGAAGTAGATAAGAGGAGGCCGGGGAGTAGAATCGTGGTCAATGACTGTTTCTTCGTCGGAATCCCAAGCATCTGCCGTGAAGCACAAGGGTTGTTGGGGAGGAGGCGGCACAGGCAGAATCTGCTCTGGTGCAATTGCGAGAACACAATACGCGAGTCTCAGGTAGGTGAGGAGGGCAGTGATGATGAGGACTTCGGCAATGTGCATGAAGCCTAGGTAGAGGTTGCGGATAGTATCCAGCGAAAGATGAGACGGATGATTTTTAATAACAGAAAGAATACCGCGCACATGCATTCGATGCTGTGATATATTCATCTAGCGTAGACAGTAAGAAGTGGCATGGGTAGCCAATATGGGGGGTGAGGGATCCTCCTAGAGTGATTCCTCTGCTCTCATGCCAGCGTGATAACTCAGCGACTCAGACATGCAGAGGGCTTGATGTGAAGCAGGAAGGGATGGGTGGCGATGAAGTGTTGGCTGGTGTAATACAACAGCAAGCACGAGCGACGTAGCGAGTGTCGGTGCAGTGAGGAAGGGGTTTTTTTTGTCAATGAGGCATTGACAACACGAGGAGCGAGGTTCAAGTGATGTAGACATCAGGCAAGGTAAGAAGGGTGATCTTCGGTTTTATATCAGGACTTCTAGAAAGGCCCTTAGGTTGCCCTTTAGGTTACTTGGTAAAACAATGAATAAACTGAAGATGGGGGTATCCTATGATGATACCCCACCTTATATACATGCAATCTAGTGCACAGACCACTATGTAGGGCAGGCATAGAACCATCTAGGGTATACGCATAAGCGTTCATGGAAACGACTGGAATGCCATGGAATGACTGTCACCATGTGATATGGAATGAGTCCTGAAGTCACGTGGGAGCATAGGTAAGTGTCATGTGAAGGCGAAAAAGATAAGTGAAATTAAATATCCTGACAACATGTGGTGACACACGAGCTGGATTGGTACAGGTCGGTGGCGGGGGCGGGGATTTCGCATCCGATGGAGGAGCAAAAGGCAAAGTTTTACGAGGTGTTCGATGTAATTTCAGGATGGGCAAAACCAAATTAGGAGGGACGTTGTGCTGTCTTGATTGTCAGGACACAGTGAAGGGCACAACTGGATACATTAGGATCACGTGACTCGTATATACGATATCGACTTGTCACAAGCATCGTTGGCAATGGCGACGACGAGTCTTTACCCGCCCAAGGTACTTTTGATGGCAAGCCATGTCTTGAAATGTCTGAAAACCCATCGGACTCGGTTCTCCGATCGCCCTACTTGTCCACCGCTCTTCGTCGGCGTCCAAGGGCCACAGGGAAGCGGCAAGACCTTTCTGACCTCGCGTCTCCGTTCGTTCCTTACCGAACCGCCCCACTCGCTCGCCGTCGCCGTCTTTTCGATCGACGACCTCTATCTACCCCACGCGAGACTAAAAGCGCTCGCAGAAACGCACCCGCGAAACCGGCTCTTGCAGGGCCGAGGTCAACCAGGAACGCACGACGTCGAGCTCGGGAACACCATCATCGGCGCGCTCAAGTCGATCAACGACACCTGGAACGACGTACAGCTCCCCACGTTCGACAAGAGCCTGTTCGACGGCGAGGGCGACAGGGGCGAGTCGTACGCCGTGCACGGCCCTCTCGACGTCGTCGTGCTCGAAGGGTGGTGTGTTGGGTTTTACCCCGTGCGTAGGAAGGTGGCCGAGGCGCGGTGGCGTGCGCCGGTGCCGGGCCTCGACAAGTTTGATATGCGGGCGTACGTTGCGCTCGAGGACGTGCTTGCGGTCAACGATCTGTTGGGGGCGTACGTCGGCTGGTGGGCCGCCTTGGACGCGTTCATCCAGGCACGTGGCGTCTGTGCATGTTCTTGCCGACGCTGACTGGGGGGTGGTTGTTAGATACAAGGTCCGGCGGCGTCGCCGCTCGCGATCATCTACCGATGGCGGTTGCAGCAGGAGCATGACATGAAGACCAAGAACGGTGGTCGGGGCATGTCCGACGCGCAAGTCGAGACGTGCGTCTCCATTTCATTCATTCATTCGCTTGCTCGTTCGCTCACTCCGCCGACAGGTTCGTCGATCGCTACATTCCGGGTTATGTCTTGTTCGGACATGGGGTGCAAAAGGGGACGGTCGACGAACAGGGTGGACGGCTGCCACCGTGGCATGGCCAGGGTTTGATCGTCGAACTAGACGCAGAGCGGGAGCTCTTGGGCACACGTCCATTCTGATACCATGCCGCATTGCGTTCTCATTGCAAAAGAAGTCCGGCGAGTCGGATTGAGTCGGACAAACCTTGTCCGCTTATCTCTATTTCCCAGACTCGCGAACGGAAGTAAATTGATCCATCTCGTTCGGCCAGGCTGTATTATAGAATACACGCCCTTGATGACCAAACCGAGTCACGAGAACGTTCGAAGACGTTCGACTACTTCGTATCTGACTCGAGTCGGATCAGATAAATGCAACTTCTTTCGCATCGCATTGTTGCCGCCCCATTCATCACGCTCGATTGCATTGTTTCCAACTAGAGAAATTAACAATGGCTGCTTACGGCGCTCTGACTCGTCCAACGAGGTCCTCCTATCTCCCCCCTACAGCATGGACCCATCCACGTGACCCAAATGCGACCGTTGTTCTCTTCCACGTGAACGCATCCACCATCGCTGATCCAGGCAGACATCCTGGCCTGTTTGACCACCTCCATGCCGTCTTTGCCAACGAGGTTGACAAGGGGCTGACGTACCCCCAAGAAGACATGCGCGACCCGAATGCGTTCAAGGCCTACTTTTTCGCTGCGGACGTGATCCTTGCCATCGATGTGTCGAGCCCATTCGAGCCAGCTGACAGCGAGTCACGGGCGAGAGAGGTCGAGGCCGATCTCGAGACTGCTCGCGCGGGTCGACCCTGGGACACTTGCTTGGTCGGGTTTTACTATGTATGTCTTGGTCTCTTGCGCTTAGTAGAGTTTTCACCACGTTCGCGAGTCTGGGCCAGACTCGAGGGCGTATGTAAATGAATGATTGTTCACGATCGCGTACCGTTGATCCACGTCCGCTGACACGCCCCTGTTCGCTTTCTCGCTTCTAGGTAAAGCCAAACTATCCCGGGCGTTCGTCGCACGTAAGTCTCCTGTCTCTGTATAGCTCATCCAAATGAACGCCACTGCGAGGAGATCGTCAGGTTCGCTCATGGTAGCGTTGCACTCTTTGCATTGCCGTGCGCGATCTGGTCGACTCTCTACCTTGCGTCTTTCGATCGCATGCTGACGGTGTTGTCCAGATCTGCAACGCAGGGTTCGTCGTTCCACCATCTCACAGGAGCGGCGGCTTTGGTCGCGTCCTCGCGCGCTCGTTTTTGCACTATGGACCACGGCTGGGATACCAAGCGAGCGTGTTCAATTTGGTGTACGTCAACAACGTGGCGAGCGTTCGGTACGTTCATGTCGTTGCGTCTGCTCGAGCGTGCGAGGCTGACGATGACGATCAGGCTGTGGGAGAAGCTCGGCTTCGAAAAGATGGGGCGGATACCCAAGGCGGGGCGACTCAAGCGGACGGACGGGCCTGGGGAAGAATACGTCGATGCGTGGGTGATTTACAAGAGCTTCGAAGAGGACGGAAGGGTTGGGGTTGGCAGATAGACGACGGATGGACGGATCTGCGCATGCCCTGACTGCGGGGGTGGGTCCTGAAGACTTGTCAGAGGGCCGTCCTGACGAATCACGTAGCTAGCTTAGATGACGCTGAGTATTCCACAATGATCGTTATCTGGCCCTGGCGTTAACAGCTGCGCTCGTAAAGCGTTTGCGGCGCCACGGCCCAGTGCTTGAGTTTGAATTCGATCAAGGTCACTTGCGTTATCGCGAGCCTGGGTGATGGGATAGGCTAGGATAGGACGTGAGATGAGATGAGAATGAACGATCAGAAAATGATTATCGATCGAGAGACGTTCGGACGGAGGCAGACCTAAGATAACGACAAAGGACAAAGTCAAAGATGCACCGAGTTGGCAAGGGAAAAAGAAGAAAAGATATCAACGTCCAATCAACCCCAGAAATCGGCGAGAAAACAAAAAGAAGAGAAGTCAAATGAGTCACTTTTGTCAAAGACGACACGTAAACAAGCGCCCGCAGCGTTCACATGATCCCATATTCCCTTTTGCCGAGTTGGGGCGAGTGCAACGATCACGACCACGTACAGTATGTACTACGATATCGGTCGACGCGTTACCGGTCCCGGGCTTCACCATCAAGTAGAGCCGGGGAACACGGACTCGGACGTATGTAGCAGACCTCGAGGATCTCCAGGCTCCAGCGGGGCAGTTGATCCGACGTCACCGCGGGGGAGCACCCCCAATCTCATTTGCATGATGGACCGGCATCGATGACGATGAGGGTACTGAAAAAACAAAAAACGAACCGAAACGAACGACACGTGATTCAGTGGACCGAGAGGAGTGAGAAGGTCAAATATAGCGGACACACACACGTGTGATCCAAGAAAAAAAAAAGCGGCCGATAGCAAGCACGGATCGTCGCGGGATCGCGTCGTCGGACGAAACAGTGCCCCAAAAGGCGCAAAGCACCGACAATCTGTCGTGGAGAACTTCATCTCACAAGTCGATGCACGATCGCGGTTCTAGCGAATCGGAACGCCCGTTTCGAGGGTGCTTGCCTTGTTTATTCGAGCATGCTATTCCTCTCCTCGTCTCGTCCAATTCCACTCTATGATCCATCCGGGGCGCAGGAGGGCCGTCAAAATGGATCAGGGAGCTCAAATTGCGAATGGGTAGCGCAGTAAAGAAAAACCCTCGTGCCTACTTCATTCGAGGACATTGTGCGATGCCGATCGGGTCAAAGTGGAAGAGATGTGTGAACGTTGGAGTAGCCAAGTCGAGTCGGGCGCATTCGACGCTCCAACTATGATTTCATGTAGGCTGCGCGCGGCGATGATGTCGTTTTCGTTGGAGATCTCGCGCACGCGGCGACGAACGGGTACATCGCCTTGGGCCTGGACGGCAGAACGCTGTACAAAAATCTCGAGCACCTTGGAGAAAGAAGAATCGATCGAGGGTTCGACGCTCGTCTACGAAGACAGGTCAACAAGGATTCGAGATCGGGAACCTTACCTCGACATGATCAGTCTTAAGACATCACTCGAGTCTCGTCCATTGCAGGGGCAATGCGAATAAAAAGACCATCGTACGAGTTCAGTTGCTGTGCCGCCGGCATCGAGTTTGCTGTGCGCTACAGCAACACGCGGCTCTGACTCGGGCAAAATGATCTTCGTGGGCGCGCCGTCATGTCAAACCCTCTCACAGCATGCCATGATTGTCGTCGATCGTCGCGAAGGACGTATCCATGCGAACCATCAGCCTTGCCTCAAAAAGGCGAACCGAAACGCGGGCGGGCGGTCAAGTGCTTCATATACGTCCGCTGGCAGCGAACTGTGTCGGGCGTCTCCAACGCTGTGATACTGATGAAAATGATTCGCGCCGCACGTTCCAAACACTCTGATGTGGTCACAGCAGAAAAAATACACAGCTACGGATCAAACCATACGAGTAGCTGAGAAAAACGGGTACTTTTTTTTTCTTGTATTGTGGTGCGAACCTCCATGGGAGAGGCTAATTTTGCAATATGAGCAGTGGATCGAACGTGTGCTGTGGGTAACCCGAGGAGAAGGTGAATTCACATCACGCCCCAACGGAAGCATGTCATGTTAGTCCTTACGAACCGTGTGCCCCCCCGTAACGGCAAGGGTGGTCCGTTCGTAAGCCTCCGATACGAGCATGGAATACGTTTTCCGCCACAGTGCCTCGTGCGAAGCACAACTAGTCCATTTACCCATCTGCGGTCAAGGTTTAGTTTCGGGGCACGACGGGACGGGATGGAGCTCTCGGAGAGATAACGAGTAGATTAGGTGGAATGAAAGCATCGCAGGCTATCGTAACGAGCGGCATGAGGCGAGTGCATGTCTCTTTGTCGCGGAGGAAGGGTGCGATGCCGATTCTCTGTCCTTGACGTCAGGGGTGCAATTAGCCTCTGCAATCAGCGCGATCACGGACAATGAGCCTTGGTGTTGGTGGCAGAGGAGAGCAGCCATGCTGTAGGGTGATCGCGGGATGGCGTGCGTGCTGCTGATACGACCCTTTTCATGCTTGCTCACGCGAGAAGCATGTTTTTTTCGTGTAGCCCAGATGACTGGATGGCACTTTGCAAACCATAGTACTGGGCGGCCGTGAGGGGTACTGTGAGGCTAACCCTGGCTAACCACAGACGGGCGTAAAGGACCGTCGCGGGGCGATGCGGTTCCAAGGGAGTGGGGATGAGATAAACGACGTACCAAATGAGGAACGTTCCAACAGAAGCGTTCTGATAGTCCAACTTACCGGATGCCGCCACATGATGTCCCTTTGAGTACACCAAACGTGGCCAGATGCTTGTCCATCCCGCCCGAGCATCGCCGTGGCTCAACGCCCGACGCAATGATCATCACTTGCTGTACATATAGATTCCCGACGTGAGCCCGCCAACCGTTATCAGTCTCCCAGGGCTGTGTGTGTGTTACCTCAGGCATGTGCCCAAACGGGGTCAAGCGTCATGCCACCGCCGATGACAAGGGACAGCCGACGTCCCGTGTTTCACTGCCATTCTCACACCTTTTTGGGGACTTCTCTCTCTTTTTCATTGTATTCAGCAAAACTTGTTTTATGATGTACATATGCCTACGAAGAAAGAAGGTAAAAAAAAAAAGGGAAAAGCAGAGAAGGGTTATGTATGCAGCTATTGACACAACATGATATGCAGCAATGCCCAAATGCGAGATGAAGCAAATCGAGTCCGTCGCCAAACGGCTACTCCATGTCGCCCACCCCAAGGCACGAGCAGGTGGGTATAGATAGGTCCTTAAATACTCGGAGAGCGACCTGGGATAACAGTCAGTGGCGAGTATACAATATGAATCGTCTTCAAGACGACCGTTCTAGTCGAATATCGTGAGCTACAATATAGAATGTCACCAGACGGCGGGCGAAGCGAAAGCAAACATCCGCGTTTTAGAATGAACGATGGGAATGGCCTCTGCCTTTGCGAGACCTGGTGATGACGACGCCGAGACAATCTTGGCCGTGTGGTCCTCGATCCCTGGTGGGGTCGGTGGGGACGCTGACGAGGCCGGTGACGTCGACGGCGAGTACGATGGCGATGGCGTGTCGGGTGTCGTTGGCGGAGTCATGTACGACGATGGGTTCGGGGGAGGGGGGAACACCGGTTTGGGGGGCGAAGGATGCCGCTGCCCGTACGACGGCGCCGGACTCGTACTCGATGACGCAGCAAATGGATTGGTAGTCGGCGGCGGCGTCGACTTCTTCGCCGACGGGAGTATGTAAGTAGGGTAGGGACCTGGGCCAACAAAGTCCTTGCGGATCATCTCTTCAAACTCACGTAGAGTGACTGGGTCGACGTTGAGCTCCCACTCCAGGTACTGGCACATTTCGCGCTCCATCTGGTTTACTTCGCGGAGCTGGAACATGCCCTGAGCGACGATGGACCAAGACTTGTTCGAGTACGTATCGTCGCAGATAACCTTGGAGGCAAGCATGAACGCCGAGATAAAGAGACGGTGTCCCGAAGATCCCCGAGCGGTCGGGAAACGGGACTTGAGGCGCTGGAGCAGTACGAGCGCTGCGAACGTGACGGAAGAATGGAGCTTTGTCCTGTGGAGCGCGTACGCAATGAAGTGGGGGAGCTTGACGTTCGAGTTGGACGAGGACGGGGGGTACTCGGGACAGGCGAAGAGGTGCGTAATGAAGCGGGCGCACAACCTGGACGTCTGCTCATGGCCGTAGAACGGGTCTTGCCTACTCGAGGTCGGCTGTGTCGAAGGGGGTTTAGCAGAGGGCGCCTTGAGGTACAAATGAGTATTTACGGTCTGGGTGTAGGGCGACAGAGCTCACCGGTGGTTGCTGGTAAGTCAGACGGGAGTGGGAAGACCTGAAAGGGGACGGATGACTGGGGGCGAGTGGACCGTGCACGGATGCCATTGGGAAGAAAAGGGTGGCGCAGCGGAGACAAAAGCGATGGAGGGCTATTAGTTCGGAAGCACTGTGGGGGACAAGGCAAGTGAGTATATAAATCGTCGAGTCCCTGAGAACAGCACAAGGTTTCAAAATATCCGAACACGGCAGATTTCCGATCATAAAAAAATGCATACAAATTATGTAACCAAAACGTGCCGAGCATGGCGAGCGAAGCCATGCAGCACGCCAGTGAAAATTTTGTTGGGACCTGGCTACCGCGCCGGCGCGGCACACCTATTTATTTATTCTTGGCACCGCCGAATAATCGGGGTACCTCCGTGGAATGAAACAATGGAAAACTCACCGTGGGAATGCTCCGAGTACGTCTCTCAGTGTGCTTCCTCGCTGCGTGCTGCACTCGTCTTCGCTTGCAACTGCCTCGAGGACGGGAGAAGGTCCTTTGACAAATGTTCGGCTGGTCGATCGAACGCAGTCAGTTGGATCGAGTGAGCGCTGTCTGCGCTGAGCGAGGGTCTGCTCAGCCTTGCTCCCCCCGCTTTTATAATGCGCCCAAGGGAACACCGTTCCCTTTGAGGTCGTGACAAGTGCCTCCGTTAAAAGGTGGCAGTCCTTCCAAATCATTGCGCACAAGCACTTCGGCCGTCCGGGTTCAGATCCGCGTCCACACTAATGTAGCACCGCCTCAGTTCTCAAACCGGCTCGGTTCATCTCTCATATCCCGGCATTCCCCCAACCTGGCTATCCGTTCTCCCCTACTACCCTTTCAGCCCACACTCACAACTCTCTGGCCCTGGTCCTCCTTTGCGACATGTACGGATCGACGCTCTGCATTCCCTTGACAGCTAGATCGCATTTTGTGTTCACTTCCGGATATCACTCCTATCCCGATCCTTGCGCTCCTCTTGTCCCGGTATTCCGATGGCGCTGTACTCTGCCTCTCCGACGCCGGACCCTGCGCCTGTTCTCTTATGTGCTTCAACTATCGCCCGCCCGCTGACGCTCTACTCGATTATGTTCCTCTCGGCCGAGATAGCTTCGCTGTCATTTCATCGGGAGTAATGTTGTGATCTCTGAAACGCTGACAGCAATAGCACTACACTTTCTGCTCCGCCGCGTCTGCCAAACCTCACACTGACTCAACCCGTTTCGGCTCGTCCTCCTTCATTCCACTTGCTTGCCTATTTTGACAGACCCTCCCACAGTCCTCGTGACCTCACCCCTCATGTGCGGAGAATCAGATGCCACTCGAATATCCCATTCATTTCACAGAACTATCTTTCTTCCCTCGCTTCTGCCTCGCATATCAAGGCAGGCGTGGAGTTTTTCTTCCAGCCCGAATCTGATGTTACGTGCGGACGTGGTCAAAAAGTACGTGGCGTGGATGGCGTTTGTGCGTGGGCCGTGGCTGATCATCCATGCCATGATCCCCCTCTACCACTTCCCACTCTCCGCCAACGTTCGACATTCAGTGCCATTGTCCCTCCTCATTCAACTCTGTCGTCGCCCTAACAACCAATGTGGCGCAGGCGATCCTAGCTCTCGTTCAACGTCGTCACATAACGATAGTGCCCTGACTCCTGAGCTGTCTACTGCATCACCTGATCCAGCCCTTTGATGCGGCTGCGCCAATAACTGACGCCTACAATCGACTCGACTCGTAATTGAAATGCCAGTGGGTGCAGCGCTGAGCAGCGACAGGGCCCCACCATGGGAACACGCCCGCCCCTAAAAGGAGATGTGAGATGCCGGTACTCATGGGACGCCGTACATCAATCATTTGGTGAGAGGCTCAGCGCGTTCGACGTACGGGAAGTAGACAAAGAATCTGGACACATTTGGCTTGCCGAGCGCTTGAAGCGTGCCTGTGCGAGACAGAACATTATCTGTTTTTCCCCTCCTCGTTCCCTTCCCCCGAGCCCACGATCTTTCCTGATACGGACGCGCAGGTGGGGCGATTTCGTTTGTCGACGGGCGATGGCCTGGCTGCTGGTAATCGTGATGGAACCAACGTTGTAGAAGGGGCCAACTCCGATTTGACGACGGCGTACAAACGGATCAGGTATATCTCGTGCGCTCGTCCATTTATTTCTAGTATGTATGACGCCATTGTTCGGCGTTTCTCTCATTTCCCAACTTATCGACTGGCAGTGTGTTCCGCTCCCGCGGTATTTAATTGTCTGATAAGTTCGACTGCTCGTCAGTTCTCGGAGAGATAAGGAGCCATCGAGAAGGAAAGGGTGACGTCTTTCGAGCGTCAACTCAGCGGTCCCTCACGTATATCCCTCGGAGAATTCCGAAGACAGGAAGCACAGCGGTTATCGTCTCGGGATGAGGTCATGAGCTGTGGACCCACTGTAACTGATTCGAGTACCGAGATTCAGAGATATGACTTTCGCAGATGGCACGCAGAACCCATGGATGCTGTATCGAAGCAATGGTCTGTGGGCACACGAACAGATTAGGTTGGCGTTGAATCATTTATCGGAGGTTGCCGTGTATGGACTCATCGCACGTGCGTTTAACCACGGAAGATCGCGTTGAGAGGTCCAGTACATCGCAGAACTGGAGACGGAAGAGGTCCTCGAGTCTTTGAGAGCAGACATGTCTTGATGTCTACTGTATTTCATCGGTGGCGTTATCGACAGGCAAGACACTTTTTCAATCCGCCACACTCCGACAAGGCGAATCCAACTTGCCATTCGTTGCTCTCTAATGACATCGAAAGCTGTCAGCGAGAAGGTGGTCGACAGGGCTTATGGCTAGGAGACCGGGGTGACGTCCTCGCAGGTCGCGCCAACCGTGCATGCTGTCAAGACTCAACGATACTACTACAATGCGCCCGACCTGCTGATCAAGAGATAACGACAACGAAAAGCCAGCTTTTTCGGCCGCAATGTGCCCGATGCCATCCTTTGACGCCGCTTGACGGCACGTTTCCGAACGACACTTGAAGTCCGTCTGCGGGTCCAGTTTAGGTACTAGCGACGGACGAGCTGGTGGTGGCGCCGTCGTGCGCCGGTTCTGTTTCCTGAATCCATACTTATTAGGGCGACCAGGGCCTTCTCTCGTCACGCGACCCTAACATCGTAGACGTCCTTTGTCGAGTGCTGTAGCGTCCGAGTGGCCACTCTGGCTATCCGCGTTTGGACGGGCGCGACATCATGCTGGATTTGCTGCTCGAGTCGCCTCAATTGATTTGAATCGACACGTACGTACCTGACCGTGGCATGGCATAGGCATTTTGTTTCATCCCTCTCCCTTGGCCCTCTCTACCATCCCCTCAGAGCGCAGCACCTCCGGTCTCTCAGGTTGACGACGGTGACGGAATATTCATTTTTTCCTCTTTGTTACTTATTCATAGCGGACATGAACGGCAAGCCCGCCAGGTCGTGCTTCTCGGGACCCTCCGCCGATGACGACGCAACCAAACACAGGATCAACGCTTTTTTCACCGCACTAAAATTTCACCCTTTTTTTATCCCAAAGACCCACCACCGTCGTTCAATTTGATTGCGCGTCGGGCGCTGTGGGCGCACACATTATTCAGAGACCTCGTGACTGTTGATGTCGCACAGCATGGTCGCCACTTTTCGACATGGGCGCTCGCTATACATATACACACACGCAGGGTCGTCTAGCTTGCGATGCTCGTATGAACGAAGACTAGTCCTTCATTCGACCGGAATTCGATGTCATCCGGAATCCCTATCCGTGTTTCGTGCCGAATACACAAGACTGCGAATGTTTCCTTGTACGCTCCGGAGCGGTGAGAGGATAGGTTTTTTGCTCTGGTCCTGGGCCGCCATCACTCGTAACGTTCTTGCCGTGCGCGTCGGGTCAAGATTTTGACATGAATTATGGTACGCAATCGCTCGAAGCCTCGTGTTCCACCATCTGTGAGACTTGCAATACCCGCGTTCATTTGATGTCCTGCATCGATATAATGTTCGGCAGAACGTACCGTATCCCGGTGGTTCCTATATACATCTTCCTTCGGCCAGCAGC
The DNA here is from genome assembly GCA_038090255.1 of Austroboletus niveus. NCBI lineage: Eukaryota > Fungi > Basidiomycota > Agaricomycetes > Boletales > Boletaceae > Austroboletus > Austroboletus niveus. The sequence goes on from JBBPMJ010000133.1 coordinate 18,397, forward strand.
CTGTGACGCTGGTCTCTTACACTTCCGTGTTTACGGATCATACCCAGGAACGATGGCTCTCTATGGAGCGGATTAGCCAGTTGGTGGGAGGCTACGTGGAAAGCTCATGTATGATCGTTCTATTTCCTTCTTCTATGCACGTTGGTGGGCCTCCGTGATAAGCGTCATGTATGGAGTCATACGCCACCATGAGCTAGGATAAAGTCTATCTTACCGTGATGCGAACGAGTGTCTCAGTCTCACACAAATAGCGAATGAGCATGTGCCACGACCAGTGCTTCGACTCCGCGGAGGCAGGTCAGGATGTGATCGAAGGTCTAAACCGACTCTGTTATCTTATCATACTTCGTTTTGCACACATCACCGCGCCGTCCAAGCACCGTTGGCTCTGTTACCCGTGAAGTGACTCAATACATGGGCGATTGGTCGTCCGAAACGCGCTGGTTCGTCCGCCCGTCTAATATGGATTCGTGCATCGCATTCCAAGGGTAGTAAAACACACGTGCACGCCCTGCAAGAACATGTGCGAGTCTAGGCCGATTTGGATTTTTGACTACGAGTTCAATGCCAGCGAACCTCCTTGGAACGAAACCATGCGGGGAACGTCAAAAGGACGAGCGTTTGTTACTTAGTGCTCGACAGGATTCGCTCCTCGTCGCTTTTCGTCCTAGTGTGGCACCTCGTTGCGGCGTCTCGAAAAGGCGAGAAGCGGCACGCCTCGAGGCAACAAAGTTTGATGCGGCATGTCTTTTTTTTTTCTTTCCTTGTACAAACGTGGAAGAGCGAGCACGCCTTGCCAACTCGGTCCGTCAAGGTCACGAGAGGGAATCGGGATGCCGTCACTGTGCCTCTACATTCGTACCTCTCCCCTTTTTTTTGTATTCTTTTTCGTTTTTTTTTCTCTATTACCGCATCAAAGCCGTCTTTTGATCACGACAATCTAATTTTTTTTAATTGAGTTACGCCACGTTCTGGGGTACGCGAAACGGCTCCGCTTTTTGAAAGGGACGTTAGCCTCCGTCTATTTATTTTAAATTCTTTGGGGAGGCGAGTAAGAGAGGGGGCGATCGTGGCGAGCACGATCTGATCCGAAAACAGGAGGCGGTGTTGGCGGGTGCTGGACTGAACTGTGCGTTGGGACTGCGCTTTTTTTCATGTGGGGGGGGACTGAAGGCGCAGAAAGGCGGCCGTGCTATTGCCATGGGTGGCTGGCCGCACGGAAATCGTCCACAGGGTCCAGTGCGATATGAGTTTTATTACATTGCGAGATGCGAGATATGATATGAAGATGCGTTTGGCCATCAGGACAAAAAAAAAAGTAAACGACAGAGTCCGAGGGTAAGTAGATTGACAATGGGGATCTGGGGCGTACGTACTACGGTTCTCCCAGCAGAACGGGCGGTCTCGTCTACTTACCGATCCTGATATCGAGATATCTCTCGTCCGTGGACAGAATGGAAGACGTATGGCCGCACCCGCGTGTCAGCGCAGCCCACATTCGTACCTAAACGAATCAACAAGGCAGGACGACATCCACATCGTTCCGCATCGCGCTGGTCGATAAGATGGACGAACGTACGCCACTCTCCTAGTCCACGTCCTCAGGACGGCACCGCCGCATTCCATCCCCACTCGATATCTTTTATGGTTGACAAGGCAGACCTGCAGGTTCGATTATCCTCTTGACGGATCGTGGACTTGGCTGTGGCAAAAGGTCCGCCGTCAGTGTGTCTCAGTTTCCATCGTCCCTTGGATGATGCTCGCACCAGTTCATGAGCATCGTGCTGCGGGCTCCTGCCCAGAGCTTGCACTGAACCAGCGTGGACGCCATCAACGACCACGTCGTCTTTCCGCGAAAGAACAGCAATGTGGGAAATTCGCTTGCCAGTGCTCCAAGAAAAGCCTATCTCCGATCACATGTCTTAATCACACTGGCATCACGGCCAAGGGCTAGTAATAGTATGCTGCATGGACATGAGTGGACGAGGTGGGTTTTCGACTGTTCGTCCTTCATTTCCCTACAGCGGATCTGATCATTTGAAAGATACCTCAGAATAGAAATGGCTCTTGTCGCCGTCCCTTTGCCGCAGCACAGGTTTCCAGAGCGAACGGCACACTTCCTGAAGCGGCACCTTTTCGTTCGATGTGGCATGGAAGCGGGAAGGCTTCTCCTCCTGTTGCGTTGCTGCGTGAACTATTGACCAACTCGGGTCCCTCGCTTTCTCTATCGAGCGAGCTCACGATCAGTGCGGTGGCCTGATACTTATCACTCGCGGTCTAAACATGTTTAGGACAATGCCCAGTGGCCGTCCTCTCTACAACTAGTCCTCTCTCGTCCTCTCCCTTGGGCAACGTCCCAACTTCTTTTCCCTCACACGCTCGTTTCCCTCTTGGCGGTGTACCATGCCTAGCATAATGTGGGAGGTCAGAGGGTCTGGTCTAGGCAAGTAAACATGCTTCCTGCACGCCAAATCAAGCATCTTGAAGAACAATTGAATGCAGTGCCTCAGATGGAGAATGTCAATGCTGAAGCATGGCTCCCCGACCAGCTCACGCATGGCCAAGACGTCTCGAAAAAGTAGTCTCCATGGCGAAGCAGCGTTGAGCGACTCCCCGGACGGAACATCTCCGTGGAAGGGAGCACCAGCCGATCGAGAGATCATTAAGGGCTCAGCGCAAAGCCGTTTATCATCCTCTTCGCCGCCTGCGTCCAGGGTTAGATCACCTCTTCACTCTCTAGACGATTACGCCGCTGAGAAAGGGAAACGGAGCAGAATGATCTGATGGACATGCCTCTTGACTGTATGGTTTGATGCCGTTCCATCCTGTCAGCTTCCTTCAACGCCGCAGCATGTATTGTAACCCCCAAGCTTTCACCTTCGCGCTCTTTTCGTCGGTGTTTCAGAAACTTATCTGACATACGGGTTCAACGAGGACTTGACCACATTCTTCTGATACGGCGACATGTCCTGGAACTATCTCCGGCATTCTTTGAAATGTGCACTATGGCAGTGTTCGTCCATCACGTGTTTTACGGGCAAAAGATCTTAAACAGTGTATCCGGCGAACTGTGGTCGTCCGGACTTCTGATTTTATTGCCCAAGACCGGAAACGTGATTATTCGTAGTGGCACATCCGTTTCGGCATTATCGGACGACGCAAAATGACGATTTGAACAGTCTGAGATCGAATCATGAACCACTGGAGGTGCGTTCGCTCTCTTCACGATTTCTAGATCATTCATCCTTTTCATAGACACCGTCACAGTTTTCGCTCTTGCGGTCCCATGGGGGGAAGACGTGGGCATTAATGTCCGTGCGTGACCGCTGGTGGTGCATTCCATCGAAACGTCCATTCAGTGTCATCTCATGAAAACGTACGTTGCATACCATGGGTCACTGCCTCCGCTGTATGAGTGATAGGGAGTTTGCAACGTGTTTTAGTGAGTCGCATGGAAAACCAGGAACTAGGTTTATTCCGTCCGAATCGCACCAGTCAACAACGTTGACCAGGTATGTGTTAGCCTGGTCGAAGACGATGCTTTCTCCTCGGAAGTGAGCACCGAGGACGTTGTAGTTCGGTTAGTCACCATTGATTCGGGGTCGGCGATGATCAGAACCATCAGATAGTTGGACCGTGGTGTTTTTAGTCACGAAGCATATTGCTGACACAGGGTTTTGTGAATGTTCCATGTCTCCAAAGGACCCGGGACTTGTCCTCATCGATTCGGAGGGTGTGCTAGAAGTTTCTTGCACGACCAAGGCGGTGCACGCTTTCCCAAGCCTGCTCAGGCCCGTGTGAACGCGATGATTTCTTGTGGTGGCGCTATCTTGCATGATAATCATCATCGTTCAGCACGATGACGTCGGGGGACGCTGGCGTTCATTAATCTGAGGGGCGCCGACGTACGAGTGTGTCAGCACGCGCAGCGCGAAGGCGGTGACGGGCTCGGCGTTCGTCCTCTCCCGACTTCTCATGTTCTAGCCTCTCTAGGAGATCCACACCCACACCACTCAGCGCCCGGGTAATTTTTCTTTTCGTGGTCTAATGGTTCACAAGGTCGTTTAGGACTGGTTTGGTTCGAACCTTCAAGTTTTCGGTCTGCACGTCATCATCGATCAAACCTTAAGCTTCATGGAGGGACGTGCGAGTCCCGGCGATTTCTTCTTTTTTCTTTTCTTTTTCGTTTTTGGGTGCTGTTGCCACTGGTACTACTGCGGGCCGTCATATACCGCATCATAGGGTTGTGGGTGTTGGACGGAACATACACCCTGAATAGCAGGCGGACTCCGATCCGCGTAGTTTTGAAATATACGGTCTCGCGATAACGATGGGATCGATAACCCTATCCCAACGTCATATCTACATTCGACTATATTTCCTAGTGGCATAGAATTAAAAAAAGCATAATAAGAAAAGCATAGAGATGTGTCGTTTGTTTGCTGGCAACCGCGAGGCGCCATTTCATGCCATCTTGGAAATCTGGGGTTCGAGACGGACCAGTGCTACAAGTGGAATGGTGTATGTACGACGAGGGTGTCATATGGTACGAAGAATAGGCATGCACATGGACGGTCCGTCTAGGAAATTCACGTACGACGTCGTTTCTTTTGGTGATCGTCGCTAGCTTCTCTAGAGCTTGCATCCCCGCTCGACTCTGCGTCTGCTTCCTCGTCGATTTCTTCCCTGGTTCGCTTCCGACCGGGAGGGCTGGTACTTGCGCTTTGACTACCACTTGGGGTGGTGAGTAAGCTTTCGATGGTTTCCTCATCGCTTTCGTTCCTGGGGGAGGGAGTCAGCTAGAGCCCCCACGGCAAGGTAGCACGAAAAAGAGACGTACAAAAAATTCTCGAGGGGCTCCGGAGCAAACCCCGCCTTCGTCGCCATCTCGTTGAACGTTGCGCACTCTTTTTCCGCATCGGCCCTGCGTTTGCCTTGTAACCAATCCATCCGCAGCTTGCGTTCCGCTTTGGGCAGCATTCCCGTCCCGTCCCACAGCTCCGGCTTGAGCTTCATATTGCCCAAGAGAGTCCTTTCGAGGTATTCACGCACGACGGTTAGCTCGCGTGCCTCGGGAATCATCTTCTTCATCATGGATTCGGTGAGGCGTGTGAGGACGTCGAGTTCGGCGATGCCGGCTTTGATCTGGAGGAGCTCATTTGCGAGAAGGGTGCACTGGCGAAGGATGTCGACGACGTCGTGTCGTGTCGGGCCGCCTTGTGGGGGAACATTGTTCTGGATCGCGGTGTGATCAGGTCCCTCGAAAGGAAAGTCAAAGGCCCAGAGCACGGGTGGAGAACAGCTGCGTACATGCGTCTCCTCGTTTTGGGCTGGGAGGTATAGGTTCGGAGGGTCTAGAGGGGCTACTGGGGAGAACTGTCCCGCAAACGTCAGAGGCTCGCGGTGGCTGGGCACCGTTCCGGGCCCGCTAGCCGCAAGAAGAAATGCACTTTCACTTTCATGGACAGTGCCTGAGGGACCGGCTATTTGTTCTGATTGCGCAGCGAGAGAGGGTCAGCATCAGCCTGAGAGCGGGAATCGAAGCATTTACCGTCGGGGTAACCGAGCCACAACGAACCAGATGGGGACACGGAGGGAGAAGAATCCCAGTCTATAGCTTTCCCTTTTCCTTTATCTAGTAGGGAATAAGATGAGCGATGACTGCCGACGTACGACAAAATGACCTTGGAGCACCGAGACATACCTTCATACTTGTTCGTGTCTGGCGCTGACGAGAAAGAAAGACTACTTTTGTTCGCTGGCGTCTTTGGTTCAGCAGGTAGCGCAGATGCGACGGAAGGGTTATCATTGTCTCTAAAGGTCTGGGTGAGTGGTTGACGTCATCATGGGCTCAAAGGAGAGTACGCACTCGGATGTCGGTACGCCTCCGGGATATTTTCTCATGAGTCGGCTGATGATATCCTCTGTCTTTCCAATAGCGCGGAGAGTATGTTGCTGTGCGACACGGTCGTGTTAGACTGCAACCTGAGGGGAGGAACAAGCAGGCCTACACACCTTGGCGAGGGATTGAATCTGACTACGAGTGAGTTTGCGCAACTGGGCGCTAGTGATCGTCATTTCCGTTGAAATGAAGAGGGGATGAGTCTAAAGAGAGGAAAGATGCGATTTCGCCACGTTGAGTTTGCGGGGATGGTCCAAGCACCAGTTGGCTTTATATCTCTCTTGGCGGTACCACAGCTCGCTCTCGTGATTTCGCTTACACTTATGCGCAAAGCGAAGGTGAAGAACAGATTGAAAACACAACAATGGATGTGAGACGGGTAACGTGTCTCAAATTTCCAATAGGAACACTCCGTCTTGCTTTGTGACACCCGACTCTTCCTATTGAGCCGCATCCCCCACTGGGAAGTTGCTCCGATAAAACGGTCGGCGACTTGATCGCGTACGCGCGTGGAGTATGTAGGTCCGCGTGGACGGGAATACTATTGTTCTCAGTGGGGTGCGCCCACAAAGCTGTACTATGTGATACGTACCTACGTAGTGTGAAATAGGTTTCTTCCACTCCACCTCTCAGCGTCTGTGGGTAATTGTTTCAGACTATCGATGCGTCTTGCTCGAGTTTATGACATACCCACAAAGGTGCGCCGCGATCGATGTCCAAGGCAAGCATAGTTCCTAAACGAACCCGTTGTCCGGGAGATGTCAACAATATAAGAAAACAACAATTTTAAACTGACGGATGATGTCCTTGACACGCGCCAAGCTTCTGAGTGCGGCATGGGTAAAAATTACGCGTTATTTTATGATAAAGGTGGAGCTAATGACGATCATCAGGCTCACGGAGAAAAGGAAACAGAGAGACGACTGTTGAGTCTTCCAAAGCAAAAAAAAAGGTAAGTACTAAGTGTGATGGAAACTTAATTGGCACGTTACATAGACCTACGGAAGTCGATCTGGAGAGAGGACCATCACGAAAGCGATTGAGGAGAGAAGTTACAATGAACCAAGCTCCTATCTCAAGTGGACCAGAAAACGAAGAGGGGCGAGATCGAAGTTGCGGCCTTTCAGTGATATTTGACGTGAATGATCTTGTATTCTGTCAGACGACAATTTTAGCCATACCACAATCGAGAGGATTACCCGTGTCCTCTGCACCTCCGCCCATCGATCCAGGGTGAAGACGTCGCGCTTTTGGACATGCCGAACCTACTGAGTACCTCCACCGGCAATAAAAGTGGTTTCATGACACCACTGCCGAGTGTTTCTTCTCTCGGTGAACATTGTAAAGGTGTTCATTGTATGTACCTGGACGCAGGTCTGTTTCGACGCGCGATTGGACACTAAGAAACGAAAGTGACGCACCGTAATCCACGCACGGGTATGTCGACGCTGGCTCGGATCCGGTCTAGAGTCAAGTACTACCAGCGAGAATTAGGCGAGGGCCCTTCCTCAGGCTTGAAAATAATAATAATTTTGCCAAGTTAGTATATTAGTCATCCCCGCTCCCGTGGATTCGCTCTTCTTTGCCAATCACCGTCGTCCACCTCTGCCGTTCGTTTTCGCCCAGAGATGCCTTTTGGTCTTACCATTGAAACTGAACGCGCTAATACTCTCCAGGTGCGTATTCGTCTCCTTTTGCTCCGTTTTGACCTGAACTGGCGCTTTTTTCTAGAATGCGATACAAGACGAGCTCACGAGGCGGGGTTTCAGTCCCGATGCTGGTCAGTCCTTTGTACCCATTGCCACTCAATCGAACGCTCACTTGGGAATTATATAGACCCGGTAATGGCAGAGTATATCACTATCATGATCATTAATAACAAGACTGCTGGTAAGTCGTCGTTCCTGCTCCCGGCCGCTGGCGCTGTGCACCAACAGGATCAGTACTGACATTACTTCTACAGCTCAAATAACCTCCGAACTTGAAGACAGTAAGTACTTTATGCCTCTCTGAACCTCTCCTTAACTCACTCTGTTACTTTGTTGTAGTAATTGGGGCCGACTTTGGTTAGTTTAACTTTCCTCATTATTTATGTCGTCGCTCACAGACATTCGTCTTTGACAGATCCCAGTTTTACAGACTGGTTATTTGTCGAAGCAGCCAAAGGTGCCCCAGAGTCGGAAATACCACTAACATCATTGTCTACCTCTCCTTCCCCCTCCATTGTTCCGGTACCCGCGCCGAAACCCACAGTCACATCTGAAATCCCCGTTCACTCACCATCATCACCACCTGACTTTCGCCGGCCGCTCAAGGCGGCTGGTGTTGCTCCTATCTATCAGCAAGCGCTCTCCTCGACCCTTGGTCACGGGCAGAAACGAGCAGCACGATCTCCCTCACCCTCTGGCCATGGTCCGTCTAAAACACGCCGCATGGACGTTCCAACTGGCCCTCGCGCGATGCAAACCGGTGGCTCAAGAGGTGATGCTGGTGCAGTTACGAATGGAAGGAGTCTATTAGACCGTGTAGGAGGACGGAACAACGCACATTCGTCATATGCGCGTGGAGACGAAATACAAGCTCGTATTGATGCTGTTACGAACGGTGGTATACCCCCCGGTGGCGCGACGCCCGACCCGAGCATGATGATGGGTTTCCAGAACGGCGTTGGGATGGATATCCCCGCGAACGTTAACCCGAACATGATGCTACAGGAGATGATGATGAACCAGATGGCGCTCATGGCTCAAATGGCCACCTCGATGGGCATGCTCAATCCCTCTACTGGTCAGATGATGGGCCCTGGTTTCCCAGGGGTGCAGCAAGGAGACATGGCTATGTATCAAGGAGGCGGCGCATTCGGACAAGGGCAAGGACCAACGCCAAGCATGAACGGACGAGGGAGAGGCGGGGGCCGGGGTGGAAGGGGCCGTGGGGGAGCACCCGGACGAGGGGGACATATTGGAGCGTCGCCGGCGCCGAGTTCCGAATCGCCCACCCCTACGCAGACGCAAGTGCAACCTCAACCTCCATTCGAATCCAGTACTCAACCCGCTGAACTTTCCGTCCCCATTGTTGCTCCAACCCCTACCCCTGCTTCTACACAACCACCACCCCCTGTTCAGTCCCAACGGATACCCTACGCACTACCAGAGCGCCCTCAGTCTCCGACCTTGTGCAAGTATGGCACCAAGTGCACGAATTCACAGTGTAGGTATTCGCACCCATCACCAGTCGCCACGGCCGAGAGCGGTATGGTGCTCAGCACGGATGCATGTGAAAAAGGAAAAGAGTGTAAAGATAAAGATTGTATCAATTCACATGTCAGCCCAGCCGTGAATACGCCGGGTAAGTAAAGTCCTCTCCTTCCTGAATTGCCTTGTTTATTTTGTTTCGCGTAGGTGCTGAACTTCAAAAACCACACCCAACGCACCCACATCCCCATACCGCGCCCTCTTACCCCAGCACACCCGCCAGTCCAGTTCACTGCCGTTTTGGTGCCTCTTGCACCCGCCCTAACTGCCCTTATACACATCCTTCACGTCCGACCCACACCCACTTCAACCAACAGTGTCGTTTTGGTGCTGCATGCACCCGTACCGGTTGCCCATTCCAGCATCCTGAAGGCCGCGTATTGCCGACATCTTTTCACCGTGGTTTATCCACCAATGGGCCACTGGTCAGCGTGCCAAATCCCGAGACGGGGAGCATGGGTGGAAGCGTCCATCGAAGCATGACATTTAATGTCCCAAATAAGGGTGCGGGGACCACGGATAATGTCAAGGAGAAGTTGGAAAAGCAAATCAAAGAGCTGGAAGCGACAAAGAAGGCCGTTCAAGATGCGGAGGCGGCGGCAGCAGCAGCAGGGAAGAAGAACGAGACCAAGCCCGGTGTGCCCATCACCGCTTGATTAACACACGGTCATGCCCGTCTTTTCGCGACGTGAAGTGGCCGTGTCTCGGACAGCAAAAAAAAGCGGCATCACCCGTTGTCTTGGTCTCATTTGCCTATTTGTTGTTATCCTTTCCTATTTCTTCCTTTTTCCTGCATTGCAAATATTCTCGCACCTCCCCGCTCGTCTTATTGTGAACGCTCAACGTTGATGTATGTAGTATTCTAACGTATTTGCCGCTGCATCGCTACGTGACAAGAGTTTTACTATTACTCTTTCCTTTTTATCTGTTCTTTTTCTACGGTAGTTGTACTAGATTGGAGGCGGAGGGGAGTTGAAGGCAAAAGAACGGAATGTCATGCTCCAGGGACGATCGTCGAAAGGTGACGGTCGTTTCCCTTTGCCCTCTGGGCACTGCTCCCTTTGTTTGACCTTGTTTCAGGAGTCGTCGGATGAGTGCAGAACGCCGATGTTAATGACCAACAACTTGCCAGCCTGATTTGACCCACCGATTCACTCGTGTTTTTAGTTGTACAAAGAAGACTCGACGCGCAGTGATACCGAGATGTCGAGTGAGTAAGTTTTAGATATCATGGTGACTCATTCTCCGACTTTTGACTCCTAGAAGACGTTACTTTGAAACATCGTGTTCACGTTTCCATCTCCGTTTTGAATTTAATAGGCAAACTAGTCGATGGTTCGTTTGAAGAGTCATACTAACAGGGTTTCTTGTGATTGACTCGTCCGTGTGTTGTGTCCAATCAACTTGACTCGGGTGTGCTCTTCCCGACTTTGCCAGTGCGCGCTGACAACGGATTTTCCATGCGGGTCTAGTCAACAAGTCTCGCTTTTTTCTCCGTTCGCTGTCTTTTGCTGCACTGCTGCTATAATGCTCGACCAGCGATTGCTATGCCCTGGTCCGTTACGCTCTGAACAGCCATGCTATAACCGGGAGTAATCAGCGCTATTGAGAAGGCGCTGATGACAGTAGAGACAGGAATAATAAGGCCAGTTCTCAACTACTTAAGTCTATCCACAGCCCAACGTGCTTGTATATGGCAAGGGTCAGATACAGAATTGGCTTCTTTTGTCACCAATTACCGCTTTGTTGCGCTTAGCCGCTAGCCCTAGCCGATGGTTGGGACTGCTCCCAACCAAAGTCAATTCTCAGATTGCCCCCCGCGTCGTCGAATCAACCAGAAACACGCACAGTGGTTTGCAGGGAGTATCTATTCAGGTAGTTTTTGCGGATCTTCGAAATGGCATAAGAAATATTCTAGGAGCTACATATGTCTGCAAGTTTGGCGTGTCAGAGGTGTGTTTTCCGAATCCGAATTGTGTGCTGCTGTCGTCGGCCGAGTTTCCACTTGCCATGCTACTAACTCGTTTGTTTGTCCAGCCCACATCTCTGAATCCTCGCGGTCAAAAGTACGTATGTATCCGTTCAGCTTGAAGCATCGCTCGCTCACTTCTTCAAGCAGACGTCTATGCAATCGTCTCAACCTTTTCCAGATTCTTCGCTGTCGTACGGCCCCAGCGATGCCGATATTGATTGGTTTGAAACATCTTTTACCCACAACCCCAACTACCTCAGTGCCATATCCTGATGTCAACCTCCGTCCACGCAAGTCGACCCAAGGCTCTTCCAATCCAGATTTTGGCACACTTGTACGTGTACCACCCTCCCAGGACCCACTCTCACACGATCTCGATGCAAGCGGAGGTACTCACCCTGGCCCCACGCAACGTCCCCAGTATCCGAACAATCTCAAGTTGGTCTCTTTCAACCAGTTCACGTCTACTGCCGAGACCGCCGCGGAACGCCATCGAAAAGAGGTACTCGAACTACGTGAGTCCAGGACAACATCACTACCCGTCTCTGGGCCCCACCACCTCCGTCATCTTCATTGTCCATTGTCCACAGCCGCGTCTCATTGTGCTGATGCGACGCTCTCGAGCATGTCGTCCGGCATCGTGTCTTTGTTGCCCTCACGTCCCCACGTCCTCGCTTCACAGCACCGACCACGACGTCTTCTGCGCCAAGCGCGTTCGCGTGGGTCTCCACCTGCGAGCACTTCACTCACGCTCAGTTCTCCCTTCGGGTCGACGCCTTATTTGTCGCATACAGAGGCATTTGTGCACGCAGATGCTCCAAGTATTATCCGAGGTTCGAGCAAGACGAGAAATGCAGTTTCGTGATCTGATCGGGTTGGGTATAGGACGAAGTGAAGGTATCACCCAGGTACCCACTGAAGGCTTGGTTGACCTGGTACGCGGTCAGAATACGGACATGCTGACCCATTCTTTTAATGATAGATCTGACCATATCTGCCCGCGTTGACCAAGCTTCTGCGGTACTAGGCACTCGTATTCAATCAACGGACATGTTGATCAGTACGCTCTATTCACATTGGCAACTGCGCATATCGACACACGCCCATACGGACCAGCCCGAAGGCGGCCCATTGGCCATCCGGGAGCCCCGCTTTGGTTCGTGGCTAAGTCACAAGTGAAGGTGTTTAGCTAGAAAAGGAAGGGGCTGTTGTGGATCAAGCGGATTGCAGGTAAATTAAATTTTGTTCTCTCACTATCTCAGCAAGGACCATTAGGTATGTTCCTCAAGTAATCTCAGCCACCAGTGAATGGTGCAGCTCGAGGTGTACCATTGGATGGAGTACACTGCTCTGGGCATACTAAAATTTGTCTTGTTTGAAGACAGTTGCATAAATCTGCTTGTTCTGTTGGAGAAATTTGATTTACATGTAGACATAGAGGATATGCTCATTATTCCATTGTCCAAGGAGATCAACCACAAAGTCAAGTCTGAATGAAACATGATCAACCATGTGTAGTGTACATTATATATTTTGTACATGATTTTCATATGTAAGTCAAGCTGTAGACTATAAGCAAAACACTACATATTCAAATGGCCACAAAACTTATTTCCAACAGGACATCCAAGACTCTCCATAAACAAAATCATCAAAATCAAATATGTAATGAGGGCAATTATCCAAGCTCAGTATGCCAATGGGAAGATGAAAACCACTTCTACCCCAAGAAGGGATCCAACAAAATAAAGCACCAGAAGAGCATTTGACCCAACCTTCTTGTATAAACATTCCCTCAGAGATATGAGAATCCTGTAGATTCCAAATTCTGACAGTATTGTCATTTGAGTGAGAAACAACATGACTTCCATCAGGTGAGTAGGCAACAGAGTTGACTGAATCTGTGTGCCCCTGAAATGGACCTGCTGCACATTGACCAGTAGCAGTATCCCAAATTCTGATCATTTTGTCATCTGAGCCAGAGACAATGTGATTGCCACCAGGTGAGTAGGCAACAGACTGAACTGAAGATGTGTGCCCTTGAAATGGACCTGCCACACACTGACCAGTAGTAACATTCCAGATCCTGATGGTTTTATCTCCTGAGCCAGAGACAATGTGGCTTCCATCAGATGAATAGGCAACAGAGTTGACTAACTTTGTATGTCCCTGGAATGGACCTGCTACATGCTGACCAGTAAAAACATTCCAAATGCAAATGGTAACATCTAAAGAGCCAGAGATGGCAATGTGACTACCATCAGGTGAAAAGATAATAGGCCAGATTGAGTTTGTGTGCATATGAAATGGACCAGCCACACACTGACCAGTAGCAGCATGCCAAATCCTAATGGTATTGTCCCATGAGCCAGAGACAATGTGACTGCCATCAGGTGAATAAGCAACAGACATGACTGAATGTGCATGCCCCTGGAATGGACCTGCCATACACTGACCAGTAGTAGCATCCCAAATTCTGATGGTATTGTCATATGACCCAGAGACAATGTGGTTGCCATTAGGTGAATAGGCAACTGATGAAACTGATTTTGTGTGCCCCTGGAATGGACCTGCCACACACTGACCAGTGGCAGCATTCCAGATACTGATGGTTTTGTCATTTGAGCCAGAGACAATGTGGCAGCCATCAGGTGAATAGGCAATAGAGTTGACTGACTTTGTATGCCCCTGGGATGGATCTGCCACATGCTGACCAGTAGCAGCATTCCATATTCTGATGGTATTGTCATATGACCCAGAGACAATGTGGTTGCCATTAGGTGAATAGGCAACAGACCACACTGACTTTGTGTGCCCCTGGAATGGACCTGCCACACACTGACCAGTAGCAACATTCCAAATCCTGATGGTCTTGTCATATGAACCAGAGACAATATGGCTGCCATCAGATGAATAGGCAACAGACATGACTGAATCTGTATGCCCTTGAAATGGACCTGCCACACATTGACCAGTAGCAGCATTCCAAATTTTGATGGTATTGTCATATGAGCCAGAGACAATGTAGCTGCCATCAGGAGAGTAGGCAATAGAGTTGACTGATTTTGTGTGCTCCTGGAATGGGTCTGCCACACATTGACCAGTAGCAGCATTCCAAATCCTGATGGTATTATCATCTGAGCCAGAGACAATATGACTACCATCAGGTGAATAGGCAACAGATAAGACAGAAGATGTGTGCCCCTGGAATGGACCTGCTACACACTGACCAGTAGCAACATTCCAAATCCTGATGGTATTGTCTCTTGAGCCAGAGATAACATAGCTGCCATCAGGTGAGTAAGCAACAGTTTGAACTGAAGATGTGTGCCCCTGGAATGGACCTGCCACACATTGACCAGTGGCAGCATTCCAGATTCTGATGGTATTGTCATATGACCCAGAGACAATATGGCTGCCATCAGGTGAATATGCAACAGATATGACTGAATATGAGTGTCCCTGGAATGGACCTGTGACACATTGACCAGTAGCAACATTCCAAGTTCTGATGGTTTTGTCTCCTGAGCCAGAGATAATTTTACTTCCATCAGGTGAGTAAGCCACAGAGAAAACTGCACTTGTGTGCCCATGAAGAGTGAGAAGATCTGCTGGCCAGTTTGATAGGCACCCCATGGTTATCAAAGGATAATGTTGCAAATGAGAATGCCATAGTTGCCAAAGTGGAGAAGAAGTGGGTGTTTGGGGCATAGCTGATAGATAAAGATGAGGAGTGGATTCTTGGATTATAGAAGCAAATGCTTGAATAAACTGGTAAGCTTCTGATGCCAATGTGAAACTCTCATGACCCTAGAAATGTTGTCAGTACTTATAGCATATCTTTCTTGAAATCTTACTTTGCTCCATTTTTCCAGATTGGAACAGGTCTCTAAAGCAGCTAGGACATATGTGCCAGGGGAGAAATGGGAGAGCAGGCTGATCACTTCCAGCCAGAATGGGAAAAAAGTCTTGAAAAATGAGGTTACATCATCATGTAACTCTGCAGTACACACCGTATGCTGCAGGTGGTCCATCCAGTATTGGCATGCATAGGCAAGTTGGTCAGGAATGGCCTTCTTAATGCAACTTTCCAGATCAGGAATCTCAGAGTTGAGTTTCCGAGAGTCCTTGAGATCACAGATGTTGAACCGAAGCATTTTTCGCATGCATTGAAGTAGAGCAGAGCCAAGAGAAAGGGAATGATGTGATTGGATATCAGTATAAAATACTTTGCTTCGATTGACATCCAATACAAAGTCACGAAAGGAGGTGTGAAGAGGACGTATGGGCTTTTCTTCATTTTGCACACCATCCAGTAGTGATCCGAGTGGCTTGATGATATCATCAATCCCAAGCTCATCATCAAAGAGAGCTCTGAGGGAATTGATAGAAAGAGGCTCCCTAAGGGAAAGGACAATGGCCATCACATCTCGAAATTGCTCTTGGGCATCTTCAGAAGTGAAGAGGTGATCGAGAATGCTATGGTACAGCGTGTCCAAGTAGCCATCGCCAGTCTGAACAGTCCGTAAGAGCTTTTCAAGCCGTTTACGAGGGTCAACACCACGCGTGTCATCTCCTCTGATGAACTTGCATGCTGCAGATGCCCACTGGAAAAGTTGTTGGGAGTGCTCGACAAGCAGCTCACACCACTTGTTGTTTGGCCACTTGACGTCAAGTTTCGAGGAGCAGTCACGAAGGGAATGAGCAACGAACTTGCTCATATCTTTGCCGGTCTCCTCATGAGAGACATCCGCCAGGCATCTATGAGAAATCTGGGAACTAGATGGGAGGGCATTGAGGATGTCTTCTTCAGGCCGAGTCGTGATCAGAAATCGGATGTTTCTCGGCAGGTTACAGTTCGTGATGGTAGAGAGCGTCTGCAGAAACTGGCGGCGATCGACCCATTCACCACTCTCGTCGAGCGCATCCAGGACAACGATGAGTGGCCCTATGACATGGATGTTTTCACTAGGCCCAACGATGAGCTGCCCGAGCTGCTCGGAGGGCGAAACCGATGTCCGAAGCGCCCGATCATCCTTCACGACACTCCAAAGCGCCGATTTGAATTCAGGATTGTGGTCAGCAAGGTCGCGCGCGATCGTACTGAAAACGTTCTGAGGGTTCCGCTTCGCAATGTCACTGCGAGCGAAACAGTACGACGACCCCAGCCTCTTTTGTTCATCAAACCATCGAGCAACCGAGTGAGCGATCGCCGACTTGCCCGACCCTGCGACGCCGATGAGAAGACACACCCTAGGTGCATCATCGGCTGGATTGTTGAGAATATCGCAAATATCTTTGATCACGGTTTCGCGCGTTCCAGGCAGGCACATTTTCTCCCAAACGTATCTAGCTCCGGTAGCATATGGTATGTCGTTGAGGTCGATCGTCTCTGCAGTCGCTGTACCCGTGTTCATGAGTTCATCACTGCAATTTAAGAGGAGAGTCTTACCGAGCATCTGTATGGTGCTCATCATCCGAAAGACGATGATCCCAGACTGTAATGTAACACCTTCCAAAAGGCTCGTTTTCAGTTGTTGAAGCTTGGTTTCGTAATCCGTAATCTTCTTATCGGCATCATCCAATAAATGTTTCGCCGTCCGAAGCCCTAAACAAAGAAATTAGGGTGCCACAAGTCTTGGGATAGTGGCGACTGACAAAAGTTCTTCTGTTTGACATATTCGGCGATAAAGTATCCACACTCCGTAACTTGCTGGAGTAAAAGTGTGATCGTCTTGTTGTGCGCCTCGACTACCTTAAGGGGAGTAGCATCCTGAACAAATTCGAAGGTCTCGCTCATTTTTCCCGCGAGGCGGATGATTCGGTCATCCTGGTCCTGTTGGTTTACAAGCACCTGCAAGAAACAAGAAATGAGCATGAGCGAAAACATGGGCTAAGAAGCATGCCTTTTCCGCGTATGATAAAACAGACCAGGCCAGTGAAACATATGGGTGAATCTGTACGACGTTTCAACAGGATGCATGAGATACTGCCAACAGACACATACCTCTGCGATACCATCAACGATTTCGTTCAATCGCGCCACTCTCTGTAAAAAAACCTTCCACGCATTCGTTTTCTCGAGCAGTTGCATGCTGGGCAGGATGTTCGAAGCCATTGTCATTGCCGAACCCACGTGAGTGACGCCCTGTGGCATAAGATCGATCATGCCGGAAGCTTCTGTCGCCGTGTTGACAGCATCGGCAGCCTGACGTTCACCGGCGTTTGCGCTCGCCGTGAGTTCAACCTCAAGCTTGAACTTGATCATAATCCCAGAAGGATCAGGTCCATCGGAAGCCTCGGAAGCTTCGAGAGGCACTTGAACCACTAAGGTCAAAGATTGCGTCAGAGGAGCGAGACGGCAAACAACATACATCCTTACTGCCATTTTCTAACTTCTCCAAAAACAGACGAACGGTATCCCTAGCCGTACCAACGACTTTATCTTTCCTCGTGACATGTTTCTCATACACCGTTGCAACTAGATCGGCTTCGTCATCCGCATCGCTAACGGGATTCAGATTGCTTGTCTAGAGAGGAAAGGGTGGATGTACACACAAATAAAAAACTTGATTCCAAGAAACACAATTTTTTTTCTTCTTTATAGTCTCGGTCGACCGAGAGGTATTGCCCACAGAAAATTGAATGAAATAATCGTTCTTCCGGATCTTGTCCAGAAAAGAGCGATTGCCTTGGATGAGAAGTTGAATATCTAAAGAGAAAATGAGCCACCAGAGAACCGAAAATGGAGAATCGCACCTTTGATAGTGACTGTTTTCGTCCTTTCAATGGGTGGAAGTTTGAGTGCGCTTGGTAGGAAATCAAAAACGATGGTGCACGTACACGTTTGTATTCGTGCTCTGCGCTTTATTTACGATATTCATGGTTAGAGAAAGTACGAGTGGATGTAGATGGGTCGAAATGGGAACGGTGAAGTAGTACTGGGCGCTGCAGCCTTGGCCACAGCTTGCGATGGCCTCGCCACCGGTATCCCGGCCCGATGAGACATCGAATCAAAGTCAGTTCTTCTACCAAAAGTACACGCCGAGGGAACCGGTAGACCATCGTATGTAACTCTATGAAGTATACATGTCTCGTCCGCAAGTATAGGACATTGACAAGAATGACGAAAGAACGTGCACTGCACGTTTCAAATATGTTATGTGGCACACCGGCAATGGAGAAAGGGACAAAAACATAAATACGCAGCACAGTACTAGTTGAAAGAGGGTACGTGCTACAAAAACTGCACAGGCGGATGGGCACGACGAACAAAATGAAATGAACTGAAGGTCACTTACACCGTAAAACCACAACCCACAGCGCAACGGGCATATCAACCGTCATCGCGAAATCGTACTACTTCTCTGCGTCAAGCTGCACGTCCGTCTCATTCACAACGTTTGCCCACCCGTTCTCGCTCGAGTGCATCCTTGAACTCACCTGACCAGATGAGAACTTGTGTACGCGCTGTAGCGTATGTTCTTCCCGGATGGCATGTAGGCGTGAGACTGGCAGCATTATCGTAGGAAAATATTATTGCTCGAGTGGCTCGTACCAAGCCTGTCTATCGATGTGGGATGCTGATGAAGCCCATGTATAGGGTGTCTCATTTGGTGAGGTTGGGACAGTGGCGGTCCTGGCGGATACAGCTTCCGACGAGATGGACGGCGACGAGACCGGGGGATAGTTTCAAAGGCCCGTAGCCAGAGCACAGGGTTGCTGAAGGAGGGCAAAATTGTGTACGACAACGGATTGGACGAGAGCCAGGTAAACGAGTCGCGGAGGTCGTTCAACAAGGTCATATCCAAAGTCTGCTGTTACCCCGCAGTCTAAGTGACTACATATATTGCCTCGCCGCTTTTCCGGCCTTTTCAAGCGGCCCGGGGATCTCCGGGCGGGGTAGCGAGTCACGTGGTTAAATCCGCACGATCGAAGTGTGGATAAAAACAGCGACGACACCAACACTGAAAATTTGACTCTTGCCTTGCGACAGTTTATGATTTTCACTCAGAACACTCGCGACGAGTGAGTCAACACCGTCGTATTTGCTGTTTTCTCGCCGTTGACCTTGTTCGCAGTTACCTCAGCGACCAAGTTTTTTCTCTTCGACACTATTGAAAACGAGTCTGGCGAAGCCCTTCACCATGTTCACTCGAGCTGTCTCCCGGATTCCATCCACTGGGACCATCCTGCCCTCCTTGAACAGCCTTGCTCGTTCCCATCACCCCTCTACACGCCTCTTCTCCACAACACAGCTCCACTCTCGTATTGCACCTACCAACCCTCTTCGTGCAATCGCTGCTCCCGCTGTCGGTTCATACGCTCCAAAGGACGGCGAGCATGTCCTCAACTCCCCTTCAGAACTTGCTCGGAAATTATCCGCCAAAGTGCTCCCACAGCTAGAGCGTCCGGATGTTAAAAAAGTAGTCGTCGTCGGCAGTGGTGGTCTCTCCATCGGACAGGCAGGCGAGTTCGACTACTCGGGCTCCCAAGCTATGAAAGCCCTCCGTGAAGAAGGCGTCGAAGCTGTGTTGATCAACCCAAACATAGCTACATGGCAAACCAGTCACCAGTTAGCATCGGAAGTCTACTTCCTACCCATCACTGCAGATTATGTTGCATACGTTCTGGAGAAGGAGCGGCCGGATGGCATTTTGCTTACCTTTGGGGGCCAGAGCGCTCTGAATGTTGGTATTGCTCTTGACAAGATGGGCGTCCTTGATCGCCTCGGTGTCAAGGTCCTTGGTACTCCTATCAAGACCCTCGAGGTTTCCGAAGATCGCGAACTCTTTGTGCAAGCTCTCAAAGGTTTGTCCCTCTCCCTAATCGAGGACGAGGCTTACGTGATTTTGCGGTAGAAATCGATATACCGGTCGCTCAGTCGACTGCTGTTTCAAGTGTCGATGCCGCACTCGAAGCTGCCGAAAAGATTGGTTATCCTGTCATCCTTCGGTCTGCCTTCACACTTGGTGGCCTCGGTTCTGGCTTTGCCAACAACTCCGTCGAATTACAAAATCTCTCGGCAAAATCACTGTCGCTTTCTCCACAAGTCCTCATCGAACGTAGCATGAAAGGCTGGAAAGAGCTCGAATACGAAGTTGTTCGTGATGCTGCCGACAACACCATTATTTGTTGCAACATGGAAAATTTTGATCCTTTGGGAACTCACACTGGTGACTCGATCGTCGTCGCACCCAGTCAAACTCTGAACGATGACGAGTACCACATGTTGCGGAGCGCCGCAATTAAGGTGATTCGTCATCTTGGTGTCGTTGGGGAGTGTAACATCCAGTATGCCCTAAATCCCGAATCGAGAGAATATTGCGTGATCGAGGTCAACGCAAGGTACGTGCGATGTTCCAGCAGTTAACAAAGGTCTCATGTAGTGTGCTAGGTTGAGCCGATCGTCTGCTTTGGCATCCAAGGCAACGGGATATCCCCTAGCCTATACGGCAGCCAAAATTGCTCTGGGACACACTCTTCCCGAGTTGCCTAACGCTGTCACGAAAACAACTACTGCATGCTTCGAGCCATCTCTCGACTACATTGTGACAAAAATTCCCAAATGGGATCTTGCGAAGTTCAGTAACGAGGTCAACCGTGAGGTCGGCAGCGCTATGAAGAGCGTTGGCGAAGTCATGGCCATCGGGAGGACATTTGAAGAAAGCTTACAAAAGGCCGTTCGGATGGTCGATCCTAGATGGCGAGGGTTCGAAGTCGTTGGCGGATTGAAAAAACTGGAGGATCCAGTGGAGTTAGAGCGGGCGCTCCAACGCCCCACCGACATGCGGCTTTTCGCTATCGCGTACGCGATGTATAATGAAAAGTACAATGTGCAAGAGATTCACGACTTGACAAAAATCGACAAGGTATTGACATGTCCTCGCTACTCGTCCCTGTACTAACGATCGTCTTCTCTTTAGTGGTTCCTATACAAAATCGAAAATATTGTCAACACTTCTCGAGCTCTTTCTTCCATTGGCAACATTTCGGCTGTTCCCCCTGCCCTTGTGTTGACTGCAAAGCGACAAGGATTCTCCGACTCTCAGATTTCGTCCCTCCTCAACACGACAGAAGCTAATGTACGCAACTTCCGTAAATCTCAAAATCCGCCAATCACACCGTTTGTGAAACGGATCGATACGCTGGCAGCCGAGTACCCTGCGCACACCAACTATCTCTACACGACCTACAACGCGTCCGCGCACGATGTCACTTTCGATGATCACGGTACCATGGTGCTTGGAAGTGGTGTCTACCGGATTGGTAGCAGCGTCGAGTTCGACTGGTGTGCAGTCACTTGTGCACGGAAATTGCGAGAGATGGGTGAAACAGTGAACGAGGACGGGAAGGGCGTTGGCGGGAAGACGATCATGATCAACTACAACCCCGAGACGGTCAGCACGGACTTTGATGAAGCCGACCGGTTGTACTTTGAGGAGCTGGGTTGGGAACGCGTGATGGATATCTACGAACTGGAGGGTGCAAAGGGTATTATCGTCAGCGTGGGAGGTCAGTTTTTCTTCCTTGGGCGCGCGCTCGTGATCAACAGCCCTCTGTTAATAGGTCAGCTTCCGCAAAATATCGCGCTTCGGCTTAAGGAAAGCGGTGTCAATGTTTTCGGTACGGACCCCTCGCAGATCGACAATGCGGAGGATCGCCACAAGTTCTCGAGTGTCCTTGATTCCATCGGTGTTGATCAGCCTGAGTGGGCCGAAGTTACATCACTGGAAGCCGCCAAGGGGTTTGCCAACCGTGTTGGGTGAGTAAACAATTACTTGAGATGTTGAACAAAGTACCAACGTGATATGCACATAGCTACCCGGTCCTCGTACGGCCTTCGTACGTTCTTTCTGGAGCTGCAATGAACATTGTGCACGAAGAATCCACGCTCTCGCATACCCTTACCGCCGCTTCATCGGTTTCTCCTCTCCATCCCGTCGTCATCACCAAATTCATCTCCAACGCTGAAGAAATTGATATTGACGCCGTCGCTTACAAGGGTCAGCTCCTCGTTCACGCTATCAGTGAACACGTCGAGAATGCTGGGGTCCATTCCGGGGATGCTACCCTAGTCCTCCCTCCTTATACCTTGGGCGAACGTGACCTCGACAGGTTGAAGAACATCGCATCGCGCGTTGCTCAAGCCTTCGAGATATCTGGGCCTTTCAACATGCAGGTGATCAAGAAGCCCGCTTCCAGAGTCGGTGAAGACGACGAACTTAAAGTCATCGAATGCAACCTGCGTGCATCACGTTCCTTCCCCTTTGTTTCCAAGGTATTGGGATACAACTTCATCGAGACGGCCGCGGCTGCGATCACCGGTGTCAATGTCCCGGAGCCCGTCGACTTGATGAAGGAGAAGCGAGACTACACGAGCATCAAGGTTGCCCAATTCTCTTGGACGCGACTGGGTGGTGCTGATCCGTTCCTTGGCGTCGGTGTGTATACTTTGCATTGGTCCTTCCAGCTCAGGCTTTTCCTAATCATGTTGCTCTCAGAGATGGCCAGTACGGGCGAGGTCGCTTCCTTTGGTTCCGACGTTTACGAAGCCTACTGGGCTTCCCTGCTCTCTACGACCGGCTTCAAACCTCCTCGGCCGCGCTCTGGCGTTCTCATCGGCGGGTCTCCCAACACCCCCGAACTTGCATACATCGCCAAGACGCTCCACTCGCTCGGATTCAAGCTCTACGTGTCCTCGCCCGCAGTCGAAGCCGCGCTGCTCGCGATCCCACACGTGACGTGCAAACGCATCTTTTTCCCGACGTCAGACAAGCGCCGTCTACGTGAAGTCTTTGACGCGTACGACATCCAGTCGGTGATCAACCTTGCGCAGGGGCGGGGTAAAGGGCGCGAGGACGAGGACTACGTCGCGCGCCGGAACGCGGTCGATTTCGGGCTGCCGTTGCTCAACAATGCCAAGTGTGCTGCGTTGTGGGTGGAGGCGCTGAAGCGCAAGATGGGCAAGAATGAGAAAGCGTTGCTGGGTTATGAAGAGGGGAACGTACCCAGTGAGGTGAAGAGCTGGAGGGAGTTTTTGGGGAGGAAGGCATAGAGGAAAAAAAGGGGGGAGCTGGGTTTTGGTTCTGCTGAACGATCCTGCCCTGTTTTGCTTTGATCTGCCAACTGGGAGGCCTTTGAAGACTTGTTTATCGTACGGAAAATTTGTATTGTTTCGGTTTGGCCAGGAAAATGACCATGGCCACAATTATGTCTGTAACACTATTGCGCACAGGAATCCTTTGGACGTTGATCATCCTTTTATTTTCCTTGGAAAATTGGAAACCCTAGTGGGCAAACTGGTTCTGAGTAGAACATATGTGCCAGCCACCTTTGTCAGGGATCAAAAATGCCTCAGTAAAAAATACGGTGAAAATACACTGGATGAAGCTGTATGTACAATGAAAGGTGTTCTATAGCAAAGTGGCGAAACAGGATCGTGCACTTATTCTGATGAAGGACAGCCGAAATGCTGAGTATGCTGTAGTAAAGGGCTGGACATACTAGTGGATAGAAATCTATACCGAGTCCGCGCCACTCTCGAAATTTAGATTCCGATGTGCACAAACGCGATCTGCGTCTCCAACGGTACGTCTCTCGCTGATTGCGCGATCGCGACGTTCAGGGCAGCTGCAGCGTGCTCAAAGTCTACGTCTGGGTGTCTGAACATCTCCCTGTAAAATCGCGTCACGACTTGGTGCGTCGTCCCATCGTCCACCGTCCACAGAGTCCCAATCACCCCGTTGAATCCCGCAAACTGCATCCCGGCCGCGAGATGAAGCACTTCGTCTGGAGTGGACTGGTCTCCTGCTGCAGTGTGACACGAGGACAGGAAGGCAAACTCGGAATGTGCGTAGCGTTCTTGGATGATGCGGTGGAGCGTCAGCGGCCCATCCCTCATCGCGAAAAATGATTCGAACGGCTTCGTGGGGTGCTATACACCATGACAGGCAAGATGAACCCAGCGGTGATCTCGAAACTCCCGGATGGCACCGTCGATCGTCGCCACATCTCCAGTGATGCTGTTGAACGATACGCACGGCGGCATGCCGGTTTCGTCACGGATCCTCTCGATCTCGACCTCTACGAACGGAATTTCGCCTAATTTGAGGTCTGCACTTGCTTTGGCCTGACAGATTGCTGCGAAAGAGATGGCATCACTAGTTCCAGAGGCAATCTGATCGTTCTTCTGAGCATGAGCACGCTCGCGCGAACGGACAAGGGCCAAAAGAGAGGGAGTATATGAGGAGATGTACATGTCCATGAAGTTCTTTTTGTCCTTTTGGTACGGACCTGCCGCGTGAAACGGGAGAATCGTCAATTTCCACGTCGGGTACCACCAGATGCGCGAGCCTAAAGGAAGACGGATCTGATCTTGCAGCGTTGTGACGATCCATTCGACCATTAACGACCAGAGGCCACGCAATGCTCTCTTGATCCAGAATTCCCTCGATTCTCCATATACATTCGGGTTCTGGCTAAATTCCAAGAATTGCGTACACAACTGGGTGACGTCGTCAAGCGAACACTCCAAGGGTACATGGACCGGCGGCCGAGAATTGAGGACGATGATAACATCGCATCCATGCTTGCTTCCGTCCACGATGATCACCGGACCACGTTCAGCGGCTTTCCGGAGGGTTTCGAAACTCGAAGGAAGTAGGAATTGTGAACACCCGTCCTGACGGCGTATTTCTTCAACCACGGATTCCCATCTCTCGAAGACCCGCCAGTAGGGATCCATCCCTTTAATTCCCATTCCCAGAGCATGTTTCTTGAGGTCTTCGCTCAACTGTTTGAATTTCTTCACGAGTTCTTTCCGTCTGGAGTCATTCTGATATTCCAGTACAACCGGGGAGACGCCGATTCGAGAAAGCTGGTTCCATAACATCGTTCGGCCCTGTTCCAGAAGCTCAACAGCCGTTTCAAGGTCACCGAACCTCACGCCGCAAGAGAATGCATTGTTGGCCAAATCAGCCACCTTGGCTTGCATGACCTCAAGACGAGAGTCAAGGGAACAGCGCATAGAACTGGAGCTATCCAGGACGCTAAGCAATATTCTGTACACCTCAAGGACTCGATGCTCGCTGTCATAATATCCTGTTCGGATATGCTCAGGTCGCTTTTTCGGGTCTTCATAATTCATTGAAATCAGGTTCGTTCTGTTGAAATCCTGGGGTTTGCCGATTTTGTCGAGGACTGTAAATGGCCCTCCATTTCGAACAAGAAGGTGTTGGTTCCCGAGCTTCATACCGTTCGTACTTTGGACAACGATTTCCGTAACAGAACGGTCAATATATTCGAGAACCACCACCCCCTGGGAAAGATAATGAGCTGTCGTCAATGTATGACACGTCCAAATTTTCTACCTTGCCAGGTTCGTTGCCATATTCCGCAACGAGGGTGAACGTTTTGATTTGTCCGAATCCTTGAAAAAAATTATATATTTGCGCTTCATTCAGTGAGGCCGGTAGACCGCGCACGATGATCGTGTTCTTCGAAATAGTGTCGAAGATCGGTGCATCCAGACGACGTTTAGAGAAGGGCTCATCAAGCTGATGCCCAGAAACAGGAAGGTGGGCCTGGATGCCCTCTTTGAACTCGTCTTTGAACCCGTTTACCACACCTTCTGCACATTTCTGAACGAGGAGAGGTCGCATGTCAAAGGTGGGAGCATGCAGTGTAATCGAAGATTTGGTAGGCTCGGTGTAGTTGCTATTATCGTTACCAGAGCGACTTGATATACTGGCTGACGCTGCCGGGCAGCCTACGATGTCCCGAAGGGGAAGAGATGGGGGTTGGGTACGTAAATATCGCTTAAGAGAGGACACAAGGTCCTTAGCAAGAGGTCTCTCTGGAACTGATGACCAGCACTCTTCGATGAGTGCCCAATGTTGATCGTCAATTGGTCGCACGAGGGGCCTAGAAGGCTTGTGGCCTTGAGACAGATGCAATACGACAGCAGCATCAAATCGGATCTCAGACCACGGGTATTTTCCAGATAATGTCTAACAAACAAATGAGGACCACGGTTATATACAGTCGGAGGGAAAGCTGCTGCACCAGGAGAGCCATGTTACCAAACGAATATATGTCGCTTTGGACCGTATGCTTTGGATCGTCTTCTCTGAGTGAGAAGTGCTCAGGTGCTGCCCATCGCAGCGTACCAGGCCTGACAGTCGACATCCTCAGGTAATTGAACCCTTCCGGATGGTCTCCTACTAAGGAGGCGCACCCAAAGTCGGACAGACATGCATTATAATTGTGGTTGAGGAGCACGTTATTCTGCACACGTTCAGTTTGAAAGAAGAAGCTTTTGTCTCCTCGGAACTTACGCTCGATAGATCTCCATGGACCACAGGAAACGAGTGTACTGGACGCAATCAGCATTACAATCGCCCCTTTACGGGAATAAAACATACAATATTCCAACCCATTGGCAATATCCAGTAACTAGAGCGTAAATTCTGGTGTCAGAAGCTATGGAACGACTGGCTTGTTGTACTTGCCAACTGTAGGCGGTGCTGAATCGCGAGTTGATGCATATGCGCCTCTAAGAATGCATGCAGAGTACCGTGCGGCATCCACAGAGACACTAATGATGCACTTGCTTGTTTTCCGAAACCATACGCAATCCCAAGGAATGGTACGATGTTAGGGTGAGTTAGCCTTCTCCAGATGCCGAGTTCTCGGCGTACCATCTGCAGGTTCGGGTCGAACCAAAAAAAAGTGCACTTGATGGATAAAAGAGACGCACTACAGCGACCTTTCCACCATCTGGCTTGTGATCATCGACAGAGAAACTGAATCGAAACGATTTCACAGCGACCTATAGTGAGGTGTGAGAGAAAACGACGCGAAGCGGGCTCAATGACACTCAAACCTCCTTCACGCCATCGTCACTGTTGTAGCAACAGCGGAAGACGTCACTAAAGCCTCCTGCCTCGCAGTACTGGTCACTCGACCGGATAATTTTGTGTGTCAAATTTGGTATCGAAGTCGATCTAAGTAACGATTGTCGTTCAGGCTGGGACCTATAGTTTGTATGTTAGTTGTGCACAAACACGACAGAGGTAACGAGGAAATTACGAGTCGTTCAGAAGCATTTGTAGGCGAGTCGGGGCACAACCGTTACGAAACTGGCGACTGTGTATCCTCGCAAGGCGCAATGTTGATGTTAATGTTACATTTAGTAAGTGTACAAATGTAGCTTACATAATATTGTGAACTTCTAAGATGGAAGTCATGAAAACCTGGACGACGCTTTAGGTGTTAAATGCCGTGCCGTGTTGAATATCGGATTTTTGTTCGCACAGAAACAAATATCGCTCCACAGGTCGACAGTATCTGGCTTAAATCGAAGATGGTAGAAGATGGTCATGCACACTGTACAACTGCCAGTTGAAAGTTGAACTTGAAACACGTTCTGCACACAACATGTCCTAAATATCACTAGGCCCGCAAAGCTCTCCGATGTCTAGCTCTTGTGTGATATTCGAGGCACGCTCGCCGTTCTTTGCACCTGTGACATCCCGGTCAAGCGCAAACCTAGCCGCCGTCTCAGCGTCAAGTTTACCCTCAAGGGAGTCTACTATAAGGTGACCTATGTTTGGGAGAAACTAACGGAAAGGAGGTTAGAAATAGATTCGACAAAAGAATCTGGCAATGTCATCGATGCGGTCTAACGTGCCCGTACTCGAGATTTTTCAAACAGGCGAGACCAGAGACACGTTCTCTACCTCAACAATGAACATATCATGGTCGATACTCACTTTGAATCCATGTCCACTGCCAGATGTGGCCAGATGTAACGAAGGATCACCCGGAAAAGGTCCGATGACCCAATTTCCGTCCGGCGAATCGGTGTACCTGCAAAAATGCTAATTTTCAATAAACGTTGTTTGCCGATAAAACGAATAGAATAAAAGATGTTTATAAAAAAATGGGGGGTCTCCAACGATCGGGCATCTGTGATGGCAATGTGGGACGATGCGGATAGAAGATGCGAAGTCGCTGTGCCTTATCAAGATTTGGTGTGGTATATGACCAGAGTGCACTTGGCCACGGTTCTCGTGATGTTTTACGTTCCTAAACAACAGGAAACGTGCAAACCCCATATCGTGAACAGGCCATCTAGATTCTCGATTCACCAATGGCATATTACGATATAGAAATGTATTGCCAAACAGCCTCCGCCGGGGAAAAGGCTGGTGTGACTGAAGTGACGGAAGGATCTTATCCTCCGCGGTCACGCATGCCTTTGGGGTCGCTAAAGATATAAAAAAACTGATGCAAACCGTGCAAACACGTAAACAAATTTGAGGTAGGGACCAGACTAACTTCAATGACATCGTATGCACTGCGCAGCGTAGCTGACCTCCCATCATAGCAGAATGGAGGACAGCCGTCATAACAGTCCCTTATCCAAAGATAAGGAGAGAGAGCGGACTTTGAAATCCGACACAATCATTAATTGATGCACAGTGAAACGGACACGAAGAAAGTAACAGCGCAATCAAGAAAATAATTGGAAACGTCGAAAACACTCACCAACATAACCGCGTCGCCGCCCACGGCCGTTCGGCTAGTTCAGGATACACCTTCCTCAGTTGCTCCCTCAATGTCTGGAGTGCTGATCGGGGGACACGCAGCCCGTCACCTGATTCAGGATGGCTTGTAATCGTCCGAGGGGTCGATATCTTCTTATCATTGCCAAGTTGTGGGACCATGTGGGTGTGTCCTGCCGTGTGGATGGCAAGCTTAATGATGCCATCTTCTGTTGGCTATGGGTAGAAAAAAGGGACTGGTAAGTATATATATGTGTGTAGGGCATCAAGGAACCTGTGAAGCAATAACGAAGCAGAGTTCGATTGGAAGTTTTAATAGCTGCGCCGTTATAAACAGAGGAATGAAACTATACTCAAAAAACGAAGAAGACACGGAAGAAACAACTGAAAGTCTTAAATAAAAATAAACCCCCCGAGGGAAACATGAAGTTGAATCTTAATCAGAAGGATGTATCCGAAGGAAAGAAGGAAAGAACACCCGCCATCGAGCATCACGGGTGCAAAACGAACGGGATATGGTACTCCGATAGAGGACGTTACACGCAGTGAATGACACCTGGGCCATAATTTGTGCTGCATGATACGACTGTCGAAAGTACCGGTGGGAAACACCCTACCGGACGGATCTCTTCCGTGCCCTCTTTTTACATGTCATGCGCATTTCTTGTCAATAGCACCCGACGCGCCATTTCTATTTGACAGCCCGTCGCAAAACGGCTTTGAAATGCGTGATAGGCGATAATCCCATTCTTCTCCGAGATGTGACGTGCCCAGAGAAATGCAAAGACGAATAGATAAGATGAAAAAAAGAACCGTCCCTGTCGACGTAGCAGACACAACCGTATGTGCGGCTATGGTATTGAAGGTTCACGGAGAAAAAAGAAACGAAACCGAGCGACAACTCAATGTGCGCAGTCATGACTAGTGGGACAACATCAATGGCGACGAGCCGGACCGTCACGAAAATAAATGGTCGGAGAAATCATAACATACAGAGGACAGAGAATAGAGAAAAATACTCACGGGGAAAGCGTAAAATCCACTGTAGAAATCCAGGTAAACGTAGCATCCTTTGTAACGCTCTTTCTCTTCCATTTTGAGCTGTATCATTGCGACGCTCTGGCTGAAAAGGGGACCACATGCACATCACCACGACATCCAAAGATCGATAGCTTACTCACCCGGTCGCCAAGCATCTTGAATTGAGGTTCAAATCGGGAAATGTTGATGCGGTCCACGATCCAATGGTGAGTATGACCCTGTCACCTTCAAATTGCTTACCGTCTCTACACCTCACTCCTGTGGTCCGCCCATTTCCGTCATTCACAAGTGCGACTACCTCTTGGTTCTCGATTACCCTGCCTCCCATCTTTCGTACGCGTAAGAGAAGGACTTTCACAGCCCGCGCGGCCTCTGCCCAGCCACCTTCGGGATTGAAGTAGCCACTGTAATCCGTGAACGAACCAAGGTACTGTGTGTTCGGATCCGAATCCGGGTTCTTCAGTATAGGAGAAGGGTTTAAGGGCAGACATAGGGACGACAGAAGTTTTTCCCGGACAACAAGGCTGTCCGGGAGCTCTTCGATGGGTGCACCAACATATCGATCGTTCTCTTTCAATCTATCATCGAACTTGTCACAGCCAACATTGATGACACCGCATCTAGTTCGTTGCGCATCGATGAATCGCGATGACGTAGCAAAACCAGAGAAAAAGAGGACGAGTTGGGAAGTCGCATATACCCAGACGGAGAAAGACGCACTCGTGATAACAACCTTCCCACATGGGCTGTCTCCAAGCCTCCATTGCTTCTCTCGCTAGTTTAGTGTAAAATACGTCGCTATAGCAGGACCTGACCACTGTTTTAAGATGTCAGTAGGTATCATGGGTTACTAGATGTTGGCACTTTCCTTTATTGATATCTGTACTTGCAGCATCTACAGCAGGTAAGACCTTCGCTCGATCAAGCACTGTCACGTTTGTATAGCCGCGCCCGAGGAGATGAAAAGCTGTGGAAAGACCAAAAGTGCCAGCACCGACAATGACGACCCGAGATGTCGTCGTGGACGAGGCAGGACTGGCTTTAGTATTCTGAGAAATCCCGCAAGACATGTTTCAGGGGTATTTTGAAGAGTATAGAACCAGCTGGTGTTGAAAGGAAGTGTAAGTGTGATATAATCTTGATCGAGGAGATAATCAGTATAGCGATATCTGTGACACCATGAGGTCGTACGTGAATAGAAAGTTGCCAAATTGATGTTGCCCGAGCCGAGTGCCGAGTGCCGAGTGCCGATGGAAATGGACTTAGACTCTCGGAGAACAGTTCTATCAGCGGTAAAGCTGCGCTGCTGAGTCAACCCTGTTTGAAGTTCGGGAGAGCATGTGAACAACACTACTACTTGGCGAGAACTCTTCCAGTTCACAACTAATACACTGGTTCGCGTAATACCGACAAGTCTGTTCCGGCATACCTCAGCCGTCACCCATCCATTAGATGGTGGTACTTTTCAACAGCGTTCGCAAGTCGCGACACGCACATTTGTTCTCCGATGCCAACGCCGTGCGTGCATGAGTACCCACAAGGAGACGACGGCGCGCTGGAGGAAATCAGAACGAACTATTACAGCTACCTACGTGAGTCCGAGCACGTTGAGCTATCCATCCATCCATCCCATATTCGATGCCATTGTCATTTCCGTGGCCCTGCTGCTCGATGATCCCGTGTTCAGCACGACTTGCGTCGCATCATTGCATGGAAAAGTGGGGGGGGGGGGGGGTGTTACTTTGACGTGAGTGTGCTTACTACTAGATTCGGTGTAACACAGGAGGGTACCGATAGCCATTGTAAAAAAGGCGCCGGGACGCATCGCAGTGTGCAACATCCGACCACCCCGCTCCAAACTAAACCATTGAACACATTGTCAGCATTCAACAAAAAAAAAAAAGGCGACGACTCCCTGTGGGGTAAGCCACACTGCATGTCGGGACATCCAGCCACCTCGTGC
Organism: Austroboletus niveus; assembly: GCA_038090255.1. Lineage (NCBI taxonomy): Eukaryota > Fungi > Basidiomycota > Agaricomycetes > Boletales > Boletaceae > Austroboletus > Austroboletus niveus. Next base: position 50,099 of record JBBPMJ010000133.1, read on the forward strand.
AGTAATTTTGCTGACTTAGATTGGTGCCCCTTCAGCGTCTACGTACATGAACTTTACCTGTGCCGGGTTTACCCCGACTTCCTGCGGACCGAATGAGTCTGACAGTTCTCCGGAGGCAGGTTCTGCACAGAAACGTAACAGGGCGCCCACAAGAACCACAGACTCGACTTACTAAGTATCAACCGTTTCTCCAACAGGTGTTGGTTACAGAACAGTAGGTACATATCGGTTGTGCCACGAACCTATTTATCCTTGTTTGCTCCGTTCTCACCTCAAATTGCCGGCATGTGCACGATCGGTAAGAACATCTCGCAACTGTTTGGGCAAGAGCGACGCAACGCAACGGAGAAGGCGAGGCGGTATGGTCACCTCGTGCAAGCATGAGGGTATCCCTGACAGTGCCGACGTGAGCAATGATACCGGCGGAGGGCGAGAGCTTCGTATCTATGTTTGCAAAATTCACCATAGCTTGAAATCTCATGTGGACTTCCGCATGTTGATAAATTATAAAAGAAAGCACGACGGTAAGTACTTAGCGACTGTCTTTCTACCCTTTTAGGGCGTTGCAAAGGCATCTAGTGCCCTTACGAGGCTTGTGCACTGCATTGACTTGTTCTGCTCGCCTCTCGAGTCTTTGACCTGTCCGACATCGCAATATCCAGCGGTACTGACCATTGCAGTAATGCATGGCATGAAGCCGGCACCCAGGACTAACTCGAATGGTGCAAAGGTCAACATTACAAGCGTATAGTGCTGCTCACAATGCTGCAACTTTAGCAAAGCAGCCTGAGACGTTTTTGCATCGGCGGAAAGGTGAGCCTGCGAATAGCTGTCAACCGTGTTCTTATCTGGTTTCTCACCTACAAATTGTCTGGATATTTTTGTCAGCTACCCAGATCGCACGTGCGTTTTGTATTTTATGATCTAGACCGTGCATTCACGGAATACCTGCCAACCGCCATTCCTTAGATGTGAACTTGCCCAATTTTTTCTCGTTTTGACCCGTCCGTGTCACAATTTGTCCCACGTCTCCGGAGACTAGGTCCTTGCAGATATTTCTGTTTGGATCTGAATAACCCTGAAAAAACATTTGGTTGAGCACATGGGACGCAAACTGAGCAACATGAGTCTTTTTGAGCTCCTCCCGTAAGTGATCGCATTCCCACAATTCATATATCGCATGGCCATCGTTTTCCCAATTTTGATAGTTTGGGGACACCAGTTTATTGTAATGCTTTCTCAAGGACTGTAAATACTGAATTTTTTTGGCCCTTGCCGAGTATCACAAGCTTCCACAGTGAGTCAAAATTCAAAACTTCAGTAATGCTGACAGTTGATAGAACATGTCAGATCATTTCGACACCATGCCCCTATTTGATGTCACACGTCATTATTTAACGTTCCTGTTGTTAGAACCCCTATTCCTGTGCCTCACTTTGAGGAGAACACCCTGGAACGATGGATTCCTATCTCAGCGGTCGACACCTCTGTCGTGGTGAGTGCATGCACATAAATTTATGCGGGACACACAAACATAATAATTTGCGTACATCCATACCAGACGACTACTACAGAGATGCCAATTTCGTTTTCGATAGCAAAAGCGAGCAGCCGTATCCATACGATTCCTCCTTGGCTCCTCCTTCCTCCTCGGAGCTTCTCTCCGGGGACTACGGCGGGCATGGCACTGGCGTCACCAGTAATGTAACCAAGCCTGCCACTGCTCCCACTGCTACAAGTTCCAACACGGATCCACTCCCAGTGGTTCCTCTAACTCCATATCCTTTCGGAGACTCCTATGCAGGGTATGACCCTGGTATGGCAGGGTGCAACATCGAACTCGTTTCATGTCACATGCCCGGTTTGCTATACATGGGCCCTCAGCACATCCCAGTGCAAACAGCCTATGTCGTGCGTTCCTCGCACTCGCATTCTCCTGAAGCAAGCCGCGGTTACGAACGGGACGATGAAGAGTACGAGTCAGAAACCGAAGACGAGGACGGGACGCCGTCTGAGGAAGGAACCGGAACAGTGGCGGCAGCAGACCCCGAGCCCGCACGGCCATCCGAGACATCGAACACAGGGCAATCAGACACAAAACCGTCCATCGGTTCCCGACTCGTCGGTCCGTCCGCTTCTTTATTTTTTCGGGTAGACAAATTTATCGTACATTACACGATAGGCCGTGTCGAGCGGCTGGCAGGAAGGGTCCTACACGATCCCGCGATAGAGGCGCGGGGTAAACGGCACATGGTACGTACATGACAAATTTGGCCACGCCGCATTGTCATGTTGCGGCGTGCATGACAAGTCACGTTGAACGTAACTTTTTAGACCGGCCGTCTATGAGAACCGAACGCGACCCGTATAACATCTTGGATCTTTGTTCGGAACCGAAATTCGTGTGGTATAAACTTTGATCAGTTATTTTATCTACTCTTTGTTTTTTTTTTTAAGTAATAGGAGGACAGTAAGTTTGGTTGGTTTGAGGGTGGGTGTACCACAGATTGGAAGATGGACGAAAACCGTTAGAACTTGTCATTTGCGTACTAGCGGCTCACATGAGGTGCAGCATAAGCCTAGTTTACATACTTGACGGAACACCAAGCCGGTGTCAAAGCGGGCACAAATTGAAGACGAGCTCGATTTGATCAGAACCAAAAAACACTTGCAGGAGCAGCGCCTGGCCACAATGTTAATAATAATTTCTGAAATAAATTTGCGACTCGGATCTAGTTCGCGTCATGTAAAATTAAAGGGCTGCGCCTTACAGTGCTAACGAGTAACTTGAACCTACCACCCAAACAATAGTCTAAAGTAGTCGATGAAAGAAAAAGGAATGGCTCGACTCTTGTGAGGCTCGCACGCATGATGGGGGTCCAGGTCACAAATATAATATTTCTTTTCTTTCTTTCACGATAAGTTTCGTATGATTACTCTGTGTGGCTTAGTGTGGTATCCACTCTCCCGGGTCAAGCGCGAGGTTGATACAGCCGCTGTCACTGTGCCAGTATCTTCACTTTTTAGCAGACTCGAGGCGTCGGAGTGTTAATTATTCAAGTCCAGCACACGGCGACGACTCCGTGGAGAGTCGAGACCTCCATACTCCCGTCGTTATCTTCGCGTTCTAGTCCACGTTTTCAACCACACAACCTACGGACGTAACCGCTTCCGATTTGCAGCGAGGTGTACGCTCGAATACGTTCAATACTCGTCGGCAGGAGCTGGTCTCGACTCTCGATCGTCGGCTATGACATATGTACCGTTATCATTGGGCCAATGCATCAATGATGGTCCGTTTTCCTTATTGCCTTCCTCTTGCTCCTCGGACTGTCCACTAGTACTCGTGTACTAATCACGCGTACCTCGTTGGCGTCGCGATCACCATTTTTTTTTTTTAATTCTAGCGCTCGATGCGATAGTACCTTTCCTATCGGACTCACCTGACTCGACCGTCTGTCACATAGTCCGATGCGTACGCGCGGACTCTAGTCGACGTCTCGAGGTCGATATACGATCTCACGATAGCCTTGCAACGATCATGATGTCACCTCTCAGAACACCTCGGTCGATCGTCTGTTACTCGTGTCGGAGTCTTCTGCCCGTTCTGGTCCCTCGATCCGTCGCCCCGCGGACGGCACTAGCACTCTTATCGACGGTGGAGACGACTAGCACGAATCGCGTCCGCATTAGTCGAGTGATGCCCCGCATGTTCTAGTCCTCGTCGTTGCCTCCGGTCCGTTTCTCCACGGCGTTTACACTGACACTGACATGAGCGCTGGTCGTAAGTATGTTTAAATGTCGGAATCGACTAGAGTAGTATGATCTTGATCCCCTCGGACCGGCAGGTCGCCGAGTTATCCGCACAGCATGGAAGAGAAATTAAGGAAATAGATACCTCTACTTCCGGACTAGATTCGTTTGCATTTATCGCACTGCGTGATACTACACGGAAAGAGTGCACATAAGATACAGTGGGGCATGTGAGACGGGGACGTTACTCCTTTGAATGCATCCTTACAAGGAAAGAAAGTACACAAATAGCACAGAATAAGGTACAGACTACGAGTGCTGGATTTAGGTGATTTTTCGCCATGGTCGTGTAACTTTATTCTCTTGCCAATCGTACTGCACGACACACGGAGCTCGAGAGTACATAAGTAGCATAACATAAGGTACAGTGGTGTGGGTACTGGCCAACAATGTAATCAAAGATCCATAAGTACACTAGTCCGATCCATTCTTGCCGCGTCGGGCAGACCTGACAGCCTTTGCACCAAAAGCGGATGGTATCTATTCTTTTTATCAGTGTTTGTCAACACGAGATCGCTCACGCATCCACGCCTGCACAGGCTTGCACCAACACCTGTCCCATCCGCCCGTCACGAATCGCCTCCACAATTATCGCCACCTTGTCTCCGTGCGTGGTATCAATGGGTCCGCCCAGCGACGCCATCGCGTCTTCCCCGGATAGCCCGTCTTCCCGCATGCCGTACACGCGGCCGCGAACATTGTCTGCGCCGTGCATCCCGATCCCGAGCTCTTTCCGCACAAACTCGTACACGACCCGCGTGCGCGGAGATAGATAGGCCGAAGCAGGTGTGCGCCCGCGTGAAGCGATGTCAAAGACAGTTGTCAGTGCAGGTGACGACGATGATCCAATGCAGCCTCTCCGCACGTCCACCAGAGACACGCCCATGTATGCGCAGCGCAACTCCGTTGAGAGTGATGAGAGCTTGCTGGCCAGTGTCGTGCGGAAGGACGCCACCTTGCCGAGATCGAGGGAAGACAGATCAAGGCATACGAGTGCCTCCAGGAGGGGAGATACGGCCACACTTGCCACCTTGGCCATCCGTGGTTCCGTGTCCATACTAGTCGTGCGGTCGAGAGCTTCGTACACCTGGGGCATCACCTTGCGTGTGATCTTGCTCACGAGTTCCTCCGCACCCGAGAGCGAAAACTCTGCGCGCACAATGTCCCGCACGACTTGAACAGCCATCTCCCTCATTTCGACATACATGGTACGCAAATCAACGGCTTGGCAGACAACCAACAAGTGCGTTGCCACGAGCAACTGAGACACTTCAAGCGCCGTCAGGGTGTATCGTGCCGAAACGAGGGCGAGGGAGCTGGCAAGATGTCAATATTAGCCTAAACCTCGATAAGAAAGCGTCGCTTACTTAACACTCTGATTGTGCATTTCGGCGCTGACATTTGCCACGCCCACGTTCATTCCACCGAGGACATTCAACTCTCCGAGATAGGATGCAGCGGCGATATCCAGACCCTTGAAGCCGAAATCCAGTGCACTTTCACCGCCTGATAGATTTCCAGGCAAACCTCTGTTCATGGCAGGGTTGATTATTTCGGTCAACTGTGCAAACATGAGTCGCCCGATTTGGGAAAGTGAGAGCCGAAGATGATCCATGGCGTTGGTAACGGCCAATGCTTGGAAATTTCCTGCGTGGTGAATTTTACCTGGTTTGTTACGTTGAATAAATTTAGTCATATGCACACGAAAGATACGCACCTTCCCCACCGGGCACACGTGGAGGTTCCACGAGCGGGTTATCAGTCGTCGAGTTGATTTCGATTCGAATGGTCTCTTCAACCTTCTTCATGTCCTCAAACTGGGGCCCCAGCCACTGCGGAGCGGTACGAAGAGAATAACGATCTTGCCTGAGGGTACCTTGGTCTTCGTCGAGCCTGACCTCGATTTCATGATTCTGCGTGAACTTGGATTCCGACAGGAGGGACCACATAAGATGGGCTGATTCGATCTGACCAGGGTGAGGGCGAGCATGGCTAACAAAAGGATCAAAAGAGTCACGAGAACCCATCATGGATTCGACGGAAAGCGCGGTCAAGACCTGACAAAGAGTGAGAAGACGCGACGATTCACGTGTTGTTGGCACGTACAGTTGAGAGGACGAGAATATCCTTCGAATCGTTTACGATGAGAGCCGACAAACCTGCACTGAATGCAGTACCATTGAGAATACCGAGGTGCTCCTTAGAGACAAGGGGGAGAGGAGCCGTGTTTGTGAGGGCAAGGGCTTTGGTAGCGGTATAGGTGGAGGAAGGGGAGAAGGAAAAGGCTGACTCAGGAACAGAATGTTGGACAAAATCATCGTCGTGGACAGAGGAAGCGGGAGTGCTAGGGGAAGTAGGGGAGACACCACCAGATTCTGTGGCAGGAGTGGCGGGACCAGAGGCAGTGAAAGTAGATGGAGAGAGAGCAGAAACTGGGTAGCGGGGTGTGGGAATGTTTAGCTGAGGAGGCTGGATGGGAAGCTTCGGGGGAGCAAGCAACCATACGCGGATAGCGGGGTTACCGATGAGCATTCCAGCGATGTAGGACAACGAGGAAAGGTCTAAGAAATGATCAGCAAAGTGACAAAAGAGTCAAAGCAAAAGACTGACCGCCGCTGGAAGAAATGCTCCCGCGGAGGGGGACAAGTGGTACGATACCCTTTTGGATGACATCGACCATCTTCTCGACAAGTTCCCATCGAACTCCAGAGTGGCCACGAAGGAGGGAGTTGGTGCGGACGAGCATGGCGGCGCGGGTCCAGGATGGGGGCATCGTGGTGGACAGAACAGGATCGGAGAGAGGTAATTGTGCTGGTGAGAGGAGTGAGTGAGGGACGACAGGGAGGCGGTAGGACATACCGGAACCGGAGGAGGGGACATCGCGAGAGACGGAAGATGGGATCAAGGCACCGCAGTGCTGATGCTGGAGAAGGGCGGCACCGAGTGATATGGGGTCGTCTGTACGTGTGTCTGCGCTGCCGCCAAAGCCCGTAGACACGCCGTAGATAGAAATACCAGCATCTACCTTGGAAGCGATTACGTGACGGGAGGCGTCGTGTGCGGCACGGAGATGGTTGCAGGAGGAAAGGCGAAGGGGCGGCGCCGACGAAGAAGCGGTGGGAGAAGGGATGTGGCGGGCAATAGCGGTGATCTGTGCGAGAGAGAGGTCGCTGCCGGAGAGCGTGATGGGGCTGCCAGTGCTACAGGGGGTGAGTACGGGGAGCAATGAGGGAGGAGGAGAAAAACGCACAGGTAGCCGTCAAGTTCGCGGCGGTGAGCGACATACTGGGCGACGAGGGAAGACATGTGAGTAGCGGAGGAGTCTGGAGGTAAGACAGAGAGAGAGTCTGTCTTATATGGCCCGAAAAGATCCGCCCGTTGAATTCCTGCACGTCTGCTGATGCATGCAAGTAGAAAAAAAACATGATCTGACGTAGCTCAGTCTCAGATCTGGAGATCAAGCAGACTGCCTTTTTGGAACACGCCCTTCCAGAACCGGTTAAGTTCCGCTGAATCTCAGATACGACCCCTCCCTTAGCAACCCCCCAGTAGACCCCCCTACGGTTCGGGCGTAGACTGAACGTTCCCACTAGCGCCCTCGACGTCGATGACACACAGCATCCTTGTTCATTGCACCCACGAGGCTTTCACTCGTACAGCTCCTGCACTGCACGCAAGCCACCCACGTTATCCCCCTCCGGCGATCATCTTGACCGGTCTGGTCATCGAGGCTGAACATTTCATTTCTCAGATAGAACCCAGCCCTCCACCGTCCAGTGCGGCATTAGCACCTTGTTCTTTTATCCCAACATCGCTTTTCATTCTCTCTACTGTCGGTTATCCGTTCTCCCGACCCCGGCAACCATGTAGCAACGTGCGATCAACGTTGTCGCGCCACGGTAGTCATTACAGGATGGCCCACCCAATCGTCATTGATCGGATAGCGCTGCATTACCTCTTGGAACCTCAGGAAAGCGCGATCGTCCACGACAAGAATACAGCATGGGTCCTACACACCTATGCTTTCTCTACAGCATGTACCACCAATCGTTGGCCCTCATTCACGCGCTGTCGACAAGCCAGTCACATACTCGTGTCTTTCTTGTCTTGTTTCTCATCGCCGCGGGTCCTCCACGCTCAAGGAGCCTCCCAAGCATCGTGGGAAACGCGGCACTTTCCGGTCCCGCACCTATTACCCTTAAGCTAAGTACGGTTTCTGAGTTGAACAGCATTAATGATGCCAAGTAAGCCAAGATATGAGCCTACATACTTGACCAACCCAATTTCTTGCGCCAGGGTCAGCGAGATCACACTGTTTGCCATTGCTTTTTTGGTCATCTTCCATATCTACCAACCCTCAGCGCTTCGAATCGCCTCTGCGGCGGGAAACCATACCACTTATATTTTTACAAGAACTCTCATTGTTTCTTGTCAACCTCGTCCAATTTATCACGTACTTTCTCTCGAGTCATCAATGACCACATTTGTCCACCAGACCACGTTAACTCTCGGGGAGAAAACTAGGTTATTGCATCCTGCCGTCAGCCGTCCCTGGCGTTTCTCGAGCATATCAGCATGAATTAACCCTGATAATCAATCTCTTTGCGCTTCTTACCTAACACGAACAGCCTTCGCTTATTCGTGTACATCGTGAAATGATACATTGTATCGCAATACCCCATATGATCTGTGCCCCGACTATGTACATTTCTCATACATGGTCTCTGACTAATCTCACCTATAACCCATACACTAAACCCGTGTCCTGTATCCAACAGAGACGTGTGGTACTGACCATACGACGTGCTTCCCATCTCTTGTCATCTTCCGTCAAAAACACTGCGCTCATGAATTCGTGCAACGAGGCAGTTGTTTTTGGTACGTTTCCACAATTACCCCTTCTCATTGGCCATTCCGCGAGGCGCGTAGAGTCATTTAAGCGAGCGACGATGTCGACCGATGTCGCACTTTTTTCTTGCGGCACGTCTTAGGAGAGACATTCAGTTCGTCTAGTCGTGCAGGCGTCCGATTTGCCAGTTGTGGGTCCGCATGTTACCTCTTCCATACTTATGGCGTTTTGCGGAGGATACGACAGATGCTGGAGTCGGGACTGATAACTCAGACATGTAGACGGAGATACTGTGCGAACTTGAATCGTTTTCGTCCAGCTTACAATATCGAAAAATATGGGCGCCTCGCTCAGGGAGAAGGAAATAAGAAGAATATAAAGACTTTGCCGATGATTTTCTGTACCTGTATATGGTTCTCGAGGACTATGCGCATATGGAAATTTTCTGGTGCGGGCGCGGCTCCATGATCGACTGTGGGTCTTGTCATCTCTTTAAAAATAATTTTTCTTTACTCTGCACCCTCAGCCTTTTTCGCGTTCGCAGATGGCTCTGGCGTCTGTATCGACAACCATGCTATCTGGACGATCACGCAGTCAGCGCCATCGATCTGTCCAGCTGTTGGGACGCTTGCATGACCATAGAGATGATACGGTGCGGGACCTCATTTTTATTATGCAGCGAAACTTTCTTCATATTCACAGCCAGGATATATCGCACGACCACAAAAAAGGGGCAATATAGTTGACGCGGAAGCAATCAATTGATGCTTCACATGTAGTGACAGAAGGTGTAAGAGTATATACGCCCTCCGAAGCTCGTCGTTTATCTGTGGCTATGGCCACGGTTGAGCTGAGCTCGTCAGTCCTTTGAACGTAGCAACCCGGGGACGCACGATAAACACGCGCGCGTTCTAGCCCTTGACACAAATTAGATCTCGTAGACGATGGAGTACATACAGTAGGACATCTCGACCGTAGTATACTATACGTATTATTTAGTCGTTCTCTACGTCCGACTAAGGTATGTGTGCTTTGATCATTATTCGTATAGTCTACTTACCGTACCTACCAGGCTCACTGTCGTCAGGTTATGAGCTTCGGCCCGGTGCTGCCTAGCTGCCGCTTCGAAACACGTTTCATTGTGCAGGCATACCCACCACATCGATTCGAGCCTTCTCGATACACTCGTTTTCTCCCCGCGCTTATCCCGCATCCCCCAAATGTCCGATCAGGAAGCACAGGCAACCAGACTACTGGCAATCGAATGACCGATCCGACAAACCTTAGTCCCACCGTGACGTTGCCATCGTCATGGGAACTACCAACTGGTGCACCCCACTTTCTCCCCAAAGACGAACACGATCGTCTTGCCGACGACGACGAGTCGGGCTATACATACTGTTTGGGGCAGCACGAATACGCAAAGCGTACGAGTATTGCGGTCTCTTGCGAATTGTAGACGAAACCACCCCGCGACCTGCCGCCACCGTAGGACAAGCCATATGGGACAAGACGGAAACCGCTGCATCCTAACTACTCATGCAATCGATATCTAAGGATCTCGTCAATAGGACCGACGATCTTGATACCACGTACGAGGCCCGGACACTCCCAAGGACCCAGTATAGTCAAGTTGGCATGAGTTCCGTCGTTTTCTGGGTCCGACGGCTTGTGCAATCACCGCCGCCAGGTGGCGACACAACCAAATACACCGACAACTCGCTGTATGACATCTATCCAATGCGTCACGTCGTTTACATAAGCTCTCTGGAGGGCACTTGCGGCCATTCTACTCTCCACACCAGAGCTGTATAAGCTGGAGTTGCACCCTCCACTTATGATATTAGCATACAAACCTTGAAACGATTCACGACGATGCATTCATATTGTTGTTCTTTCATTACACTGACAATCATACCATACCACGATTGCGAACAAGGCTCATGTCATCGTTCAAGGACGTGACTACTTTATGCACCGTCGTTTTCTTTTTCCTCTCTTTTATATTCATTCCGTTTCGTTGGCCGTTGGATCCACTTTGGCAACCAAGACTCACAAATCAAGTCCGGAAGGCGATCAAAATACGTACGGGGTCCCGACGACAAAAAAAGGCCTCTATGCGGCGTCCAAGTGCACGACGCCACTTCCTTGACGCGCCAAGGGCTTCATATTGGATCCCGGACGATAATACACAGGTATGTACAGCCGCGGACAGCGACAGCGACAATTTATGGAATGTGGCGGTCGTTGAGATGTGATTACTCATGAATTCTGGCGCGTTCCTGGAGCTAAGACGACATTGGGTCGCCACCGCCAATCAATGCTTGTCGTCTGGTCGACAAACCCGCGGATTGTGGCACGTAGGGACGTGCCGGCGGCGCACATCCTTGCCTCGGCAATCAAGGGCTGGGGGCTTGGGGCGCATCTATTTCGAACGAGCCCAGACATGCGGTACACGACAAGGTGACTCAGAAATGCAATGGAAATGTTCTGCGAAGAAAAGGTGTGATCGAGCTCACGTTTGATGTGCGAGGAATTAGGGAATGAAGGACTTCGGCATGTTTCAACTTGTGGGCGACTCGGTCCCGAGCATGTGCTCAAGTGCATGCGCCATCGAATGTAAACGAGAGAGACGCGAGGTGTAGATAGAACTCACCGGGATGAGTAAGATTCCGAGGACGTCGGGATCATATATTTGAGGGACACAGGATGTGTCTGAAGTGTCTCGTGCCTACGCGTGTTTGGATCGTTCCATTCATCGAAGTGAAAAAAAACTGAACTTGGAAAGACCTATCTAAGATCAGGCTCATGTTCAGAGAACTAATGATTTGAGGCAGCAACCTATCTGCGCTAACTTTTCCGCCATGTGAATACTTCGATCGGCAGCGCGGAGGCCATATCGCGCGACACAGAGCCGTACGACACCTGAAACGCTTACCCAAGGGGCGAGAAGGTACTAAGGATGCCGTTAGAAAACTCGATAGCACGACGGCGATCGAACAAGCTACCAGTTGCAACGCGGTCAGCCATAGGTAAGCCGTACATCACGGAAATGAGGTCGACAGACGTAACTCCGACCTTCGTGCCATCTTTTAGTTGACTTAGCTATATGGAAATCGACGCGCGTCCTGCGCATGTTCGTGGAGGACTCCTAAATGTCTTTACGCTTCGAAATATGCATCATGGACGTACGTTAAATTTACTTTTGCCAACCTGCTGTGATAAACGGGCCCCGAATGGCTGGAAAAACCAACGGCGATATGATTTGCTGTGTAGTAGATACTAAAGACCGGGAGATACGGAGGTGTCGGATACAACCGGGAAGCAAATAGAAGAAGACAATGATACTAGGTCGGGTACACCCGGAGGAAGGAGAACCAGCACGTGTGAAGTGGTTGTCGACTTTGAGTCCGGTGCTACCCGGCGGCATCATTGTGCTAACCCGTCCTCAGGCTGTTCCGCGGTACGAGTTTATCGTCGGAAACACCGCACAAGCGACACCTTTCCATGAACCTATCCGTCTTCTACTTCAACTCAAACCAATATCCTAACAACTTTGTGTCATGTCTCTTTTTTGCTTACTCATATTTACACTCTCACGTGACTTCTTACTCATCCATATCATGTGCAGATACTATTCCACGATGTTCTACGTCGTTCCATGGACTATTACCATAGTAAGGCATCTGACCTGCCCTATACCTTACACACGGACCATCGTGTTCATGTATATAAGGCAGATACTCATCGTAGGAGCTCCTTACTTTTGGTTTATTCATTGTCTTTGCGAGTAACCTTAGGGCAACCTAGGACCTTTCATCAAGTCCTGATACTTTGAGGTAGACCTACATATGGCAACATGTATGTCAGAACACTTTGACAGTCAGGGTGCACGGACCGTTGTAGCCATGCTGCCAACATCCCTTTGGACGAAGAAAGAACCTTTACAAAGGCCAGAACTGAGAACGGCATTGGAACTTCAATTGTCCAAATCTAATCGCATTGCAATGAAAAGAAGGAGCTCAACAATAAGATAATTAGCGATGATCAGTTACAGTAATCCGAGTCAGTGTTAGAAGGCACTGCATTGGAATCGTGGGTGCCATTCAACAATGTGTAATGTTCTGAGTCAGTTTTGACTCGCAAGAGTGTACGTACACTCTATGATCCAAGTTTGATCCGAGAAAAGGCTTCGAAATTCGGACTTTTTTGATGGAACACGAGATGCCAGATAATCAATACCAACAGACGAAATTTCCCAGTTTATCTTAATACTAGATGAAACAACTCAATAAAGAGCGAGATAAAGAGTAGAGTGAATGACCACTTTGGTCCTTAGAGCGATAAGCTGGTGAGGAAATCTCCAAGACTTCAAAGCTGGGGACTCCAGCCTCGAAGTCCGGGGGTTTATATACTATTCTACTGTTTGTACATGTTTGTGTAAATACCATAATGAGACATCGTACCATGATAAGAAG
>JBBPMJ010000134.1:0-63187 GCA_038090255.1 Austroboletus niveus
GAGGAGTGATTCGTGAAAGACCGGATGAATGGCCTTCCACTTGTGGGGTAGATCGAGCTTATAAGAGGCAACACCGACCTTGGTGAGGACCTTGAAGGGACCATAGCGTTTCTGGTCCAACTTTTTCATGGGTCGGTTAGTACAGATATGAGTCGCTTCAAGCCATACAAGATCCCCTGGTTTATAATCCTCCGTGGGGCATACAGATCGGTCGTAAAACTTCTTCATGTCCTCATTGGCTAGCCGGAGGGCTTCAGCAGCTTGCACGTGTAATGTCGTCATCTGTTTGGTAAAGTCCATAGCTGACTCACTTCAGATGGACGTACAGCGGTCCTCGTTGACTCGGGGTTCATGTCCGTAGTTGAGCATGAATGGGGTCTGATTGGTCATTGAGCGAGGATTACTGTTGTGTGCAAACTTGGCCATAGGGAGCCACTCTTTCCAGTTGCTCTGACAGTGGTTAATGTAGATGCGCAGGTATTGTTCTACCCACACGTTATAGCGTTTGGTCTGACCATCTGTCTGTGGGTGGAAAGCGGTGGAGGGATTTGGCGTAATGCCGAGGAGTTTCTGAAGTTCGGTCATGAACGTGGATATGAACTGGGGTCCCCGATCTGAGATGACTTTTGAGGGGAGACCGTGGAGTTTAAAGATCTCATCGCAGAGTATGGTTGCGATTCCCTTGCTATTGATTGTATCTTGGATGCCGAAGAGTCGGATCATTTTGGAGAAACGATCGACTATGACGAGAATGGCATTGCTTCCGTGTGACTCCGGAAGTGGGGAGATCAGATCCAATGAGATGTGTTCCCATGGTTGGCGTGGGATCTCATTAGGGTGCAGCAGGGTATGACGAGGCATTGTGATGGCTTTGTTCTTTTGACATGCCTCGCATCCTTTGATGAATCTTTTGATGTCCTTGGCTGACGTCGGCCAGTAGTATCGTTCTTGGACCTTCCGAATGGTAGCCCATATCCCAGGATGTCCGGCTGTCGGGTGGCTGTGAATATTAGTTAGTATCTCATCTCGGAGAGATGTGTTCTTTGGTACATATAGAGAGTCTTTGAAATAGATAAGTGAGTCGTGAAGAGAGAAACGGGTATTGTTTTGAGCGAGTGCTCATACTACTTTAGAGTCTTTTAAATGCTGTAAGTCCATGATTCTTTTCGTTATAATAGAAGAAGAGGAAAGAGTTTGTTCGGCTACACGCATTGCTGTTAGCGTTTGCATATCTATAGCATTCGAGTAAATGTCTGTATTGGAAATAGGAAGTGCGTTAATGTCTATGGAAAAAGAAATAAAATCCTGGTCAGATGTCGACGCGTTCTTCACAGCCATTGACATATTATTCTGCTGTAAAATAGAAGGAAAAATGGTGACGCCTTTATTGTCGTCCTTCACCCCCTTTTCAAAGTCTGACCTCCGGACAGAGGGTCGGCAGGATTTGTCTTACCAGAACGGTGAACAAGAGTATAGTGAAACTCCTGCATGATCTGGTTCCAGCGAGCCTGTCAGCGAGAAAGGTCCTGCAGGACAGCAAAGTAGGTCAGGTTTTGATGATCTGTAAGGATCTTGAAGGGGACGTGAGCGTCTAATAAATATTGGCGCCACGTGGTGACAGCTTTGATGATGGCGGCGAACTCCAAGTTGGCGGCATGGTAGTTCTGTTCCACATCGGAAAGGGACCGCAACAGATACGCAATTGGATGCCAGAGCCCATTCTGATGTTGTGACAGAATGGCTCTGAGTTCTATGCCTGAATCGTTGGTCTCAATCTGGAATAGATCGAAGTTGGTGGTGAGGGAGAGGATGGGTGCATTTATAAGTGCATCCCAGAGAGTGTCGAAAGATCGTTGACAGGCGGCATCCCACTCGAAAGGGTTTTTCTCGCTGGTGAGTCGATTGAGTGGTTTGGTGATAGCCACGAAATCTTTGATGAATCAACAGAAGAAGTTGAGGAAACCCAGGAAGGAGCAGACCTGAGTTCGGGAAGAGGGAGTCGGCCAGGTATGGATGGTGTCGACTTTAGTGGGGTCGGTGGCAATAGTTCCATCGGAGACGACAAGGCTGAGGTATTCGGTGGTAGTAGTCTCGAATTCGCATTTGGTATGCTTGAGTGATAGTTTATGCTCACGAAGTCGAGATAGTACTTCTCTGACGACACGGTGGTGTTCGTTGAGAGTCTTGGTGAATACGAGAATGTTGTCCATGTAGACGATGACCACTTCCTTGGTGATGAGGTCGCGAAGGATGTGATTCATCATGGTCTGGAATGTTGCCGGGGAATTTGTCAAGCCGAAGAACATGACGAGGGGTTTGAAGAGGCCTTGATTAGTCCGGAATGCGGCCTTCCATTCATCTCCGTCCTTCATGCGAACGTTGTTGTATCCCCAATGAATGTCCATTTTGGAATAATATTTGGCTCTGCAAAGCTTCTGAACGATCTCTTCTATAAGCGGAAGAGGGTATTGGTTCTTGATGGTTATGTCATTGAGCTTGCGATAGTCTTGGACAGGTCGGAGTTTGCCATCCTTCTTTTTGACAAAGAAGAAGGGTGATGCGAATGGAGATTTGGATGGATGGATACGTCCGGTGGATAGGTTTTCTTCGAGGAACGCATCAAGTTCCTTTTGTTCTTTTAAGGAGAGTGGGTACATTTTGCAATCAACCTTGTGTTCGCCAGGTTTAAGTTCGATCGCGTGGTCCCAGGGGCATTGAGGAGGTAGTTCGTCGAATGACTCCTTGGCAAATACATCATGGAAGTTGTGGTATTCAGGTGGGACTACTTGTTCAAAGGGAATGTCCTGTTTCCCTTGATTGGCGGTGGCCGCGAGGTCGGTTGCTAGCATAGCAATATATTTATTTTCGATCTGGAAGACTCGGTCTTTGGGTTCCACATCCTTGTACTTCCACAGAGGTGTGGTTTCCGGAGCGAAACTGAGTTCCTTTGTCTGCCAGTTGATGTGCGGGTTGTACTGGCGTAACCAGTTGAATCCGAGGAAGACTGCCTGTGAGGATAGTCGTGTCACTGAGAAGGGGATAGCGGATTGGTGGTCTCCGATAGCCACTTTCAGATCGATGTAGTGCGTGATCACACCTTCGGATTGGCAGTTCCGTCGGCATTGTAGACTGGTATGGCCCGAGGTAGGGGTTTTTGTTCGAATTCGTGCTCTCGGACGAAGTCGATGTTGATTGCTGATGCCATATATCCGGAGTCAATTAATGCAATCACATCAACTGTTTTTCCAGAATTGGTTCTGAGTACGACAGGTATCTCGAAAGTGTTTGGCGATGGCTTCTTTGTTCGATATCGAGGCTTCTGAGTGAGCTCAAGAAGCATGAACTCAGCGGCATTGTGAGATGCGTTTCGAAGGTCCGCGATTAGCTCAGCGTTGACCTCTGAAAGGTGGGTGTTATGGACAAAGGCTCATAAATGAGAGAGAAGCCAATCATCGGGGGTGTCATTGGCAATTTGCTCGATCCATTGTGTGGACCAAGGCTTGATGGTGGAATTTCATCCACGATCCTTCCTGGTAAGGATGGTTTGAGGTGGAGTCAGTTCCTTTTTACTCACAACCTTGGTCTTTGTCTGCCTCTTGACTGCATGGGACCCGGACGTCCGATCAGCTATAACGCCCAAGAGGGGCGAAGGTACATTTGGCTCTTGCGTGGCCAGCAAACTAGGATCATGGCTGATTTCACAGTCTGAGATCTCTTTTACGTCAAGGAGAGAGAATTTGTTAGTGACACGAGAAGGGGAATTAAGCACAGTTTTTGGTACTGCCATGCCATTCTTAGGCTTTATTGCCCGGGCGCCCCTGACCATAACATTACAAGTACAAATTCTAACTGGTGACGTACCTTGAGGGCGAGGCGATCTCAATCCTCGTCCTCTTCGCCAAAATCCATTTTGTCTGTGTCTCGTACTGCGGTTTCCAACTCCTCTAGCATGGAGTATTCAACATCAAGTCTGCGGACTTTGATATTCTTGGAGCCGGAGCTCTTTTGTGGGTGAGTGGCACAGGGCCATGGGGATGTCTTGCCTTCCTTGGCACACCAGAAGCACGTTCCAGTCGCTCTCACCTTGGACAGGTCCATGGAAGTGCCTCGGCCTCCGAAGATGCCTGTGGTCTCCGGGGTCGCGGTGTGAGGCTCAACGAATCGGGTAGGGAATTTAACTTTTAGTCGCGGCATTTCGTGAGTGGCTCCGCATTTTCTCTCGGCTATCTCCGTGAGTAAGTGACCGGCGGCGATGAGCTGCTTGGTCCATTTGGAGTAGCTGTTGAGATACTTCGTCGTCATGTCGACATTGGATCATTCGACTTGCTCGACGATGTTGTTGTGGGCGTTGGTGTGAAGCAATCGCACGAGTTGTCGACCATTGGTGATTTCTGACCACTCAGCGTGAGCGATCAGGTTTTGCTGTTTGGTGAGGAACTCCTCGATCGTCATCGATCCCTGTTTCAAGTTGAGCAACTCAGTTTTGGTGCAAGCTGCTTCGTAGACTGGTTTGAAGTAGGGATTGACGAATGTTCGAAAGAACACTCGGGCAGTATAGTCTTCATAATCGAGATCCTTCTCGATCAATAGGGTCGCGAATTCCTCTGTGGGTCCTTCTGTACAAAATCCGAGAAACATCTTGATTTCTTTGGCATCTTCGACAGGTCGGTCAAATCTGAGGAGATAAAGGCGGAATTTTGCCTTCCATTTTGTATAGTCCTCGGGTTTCCCCGAGAATGGCAGTGGCTTCTCGATATAGGACTTGCCAAGGCGCATGACCTTCAGCTCGTCTTCTACTTTGGGTGCCTTTGACTTTTTCTTTTTTGGAGGGAGGCTTGGTATGGTTGAAGGCGTGGCGGTATGCGCTCCATGTTGGGCCACATGTTGGACGTATGTGGCATATTGGTTTTGGAACTTCTCGAAGGTCCCAGCCACAGGCCAAGAGCGGAGAGGAGGTGGTAAGGAATTGGAGGTAGAGGATCCCACTTCGGTTGCCATTGCTGGCCTTGTGTCGCTTCATGGGGAAGTGCGACTAATGTTGGGAAGGGGGTAAGGAGAAGCAACTGGAGTGGTTCGGTCTCCAGCAGGCAGGTGTGGCAGTCTTCGGGGGACTTGCAGGGAGTGTCGGGGTATAAGGTCATCTGAAATGTTGGGTAGCTAAAATAAAAACTACTTATTTGCCTTTTTGCCACTCTTCCGTTTCCGTTTTTGCGGCCTCTGAAAAGAAGGGATTTGATTGCATATTACCTGGTGGTTACCTGGTCGCAAGCACTTATGGCGGCAAAAGGGATTGGGATCGGTGTGGATAATGATGGTGGATATCGGGCATAGGCGCGGGGGATCGCGAGTAGCTCGATGTCTTCCCAAGGATCATGCCACAGTGTAGGATTATTAGAAGTCAGAGTCAGATGAATTGTTAATAGGATCTGAAGGCGTACATGTTCGATTACACCAAGTCGATGTGACTGGATAACTGGGTCCGAGATGCCTGGGGGCAGGCATGAGAGTGATAGGAGAGAGGGCGGCGAGGATGTATTGATTGGGTAGTGCGGGGTCGTCGACGGCTGTCTCTTCATCAGAGTGTAACGATGGTTCATAGACAGTTTGCTTGTCATCCGAGGAGTCCTCTACGTCTGTCATGGAGTGTAGGGGTTGGAGAGGAAGGGGCTGCTGTGGCTCTGGCACTAAGGCAACTGGCTCAACAGCGATAATATGAAATGCGAGTTGTAGGTAAGTGAGAAGAAAGACTAGTACAAGTCCTTCTAGAAGCATGCAGGTGTGATGGACCAGGTCCAGGGTGGATTGGAGTAAATCCAGAGTACGATCTTCCATAACAAGCTGAGCTGTAGGAAGAAGAGAGCGAGGACTCTCTCGATGGCATGGTATAAACGCCTGGCGTAAACCGTTAAGGCCGGTGATGGGAGTGCAATGATTGCTTGCCGTCGATTTGTACGGCGAGGATGCTCTGCTGCCAGCGCAATAACTCAGTGACTCAGACAGCCAGAGGGCTTGACATGAAGCAAGGGAAGATAGGTGTTGGCGAAGTGTTGACCGGCACAGTACAGCTGCAGGTGTGAGCGATGACGAGAGTTGGAGGAGACGTCGGTATAAGGAAGGGATAGGTGGTCGACGAGGTGTTGACAACGCAAAGAGTGAGGTTTGAACGATGGCGACGGCGGGCGGACAAGATAGGAGGTTACTTTCGGTTTTATATCAGGACTCGATGAAAGGTCCTAGGTTGCCCTAAGGTTACTCGCAAAGACAATGAATAAACCGAAAGTAAGGAGCTCCTACGATGAGCGTGCCCTTTATATACATGAGCACGATGGTCCATGCTTAAGGTATAGGGCTGGTCAGAGTCTTACTATGGTAATAATTCATGGAACGACATAGATTGTCGTGGAATAGTATCTGCACGTGATATGGATGAGTCAGAAGTCACGTGAGAGTGTAAGTATGAATAAGCGAAAAAGAGTCATGATAGTATCTGTTGTGCCCAAACCCAAAATGGATCGAGTGTGAGAAAGAGAAGTTCCGGTATCACTCCAATACACAAAGTGTGCAAAGTTTGCGATTCCGAAACTGGAGACCTACTACAAAGGTGTCCCTACTTATATACTATCTACTGTTGGTCCGTGCGTATAAACATGAATGTTCAATGAGGCGTAAGGCCATTGTGCTACAGGTCCATTATGAATGCATTGTCTATGCGTGTATACTACGTCATGGTCCAGACTCAACTTACATAATCCTGATCCGGTACGCTCCCGTACCATCGGACCGAAATAATAAAAATTTCGTGATAAGCGGTCACAACACTCAACCACTGAAATCCAACTGGTGAGTCTCATTGTAACGAGCAAGACCGGTATGCTTTCGACTCGGGTCAAATCGAAGGATGATACCAATTGGTAGCAATGTAAGCTACTCGTCGGGACTCGGGAGACTAGCTCAGATTGGGGTTTTTTTCAGATTCGTATTAGTGACTGTTGACTATTGAATTCCAACTGGGAAAGTGAAACGACATGGCCGGTGCGACGTCCGTTCGAATTGGTTTCTCGGCCCGACTATTGTCTCAGACCATTGACTGAAGCGGGCGATGAGTAATATGTAACTCCATCGCGGCGGTTCTCGGCGGCTCGGACCGTGTTTATCTTTGCGCCGATGTTGAGAAATCATATCCAACTACTCGAGTACACCTTGTAAGGGTTAGATCTTTATGCAAAGCTGATTGATGTACGGACTTATCTAAACACATCATCTAGTAGGGTTTATCTCCTGGCCCTGGAGCTAGGCAGTACTCCAGTCTACACCAAATTGTCTCTCGCGTTCCTTCCACCACACCACACCTGAACAACCATGTGCTAAGGCACTACGATGAAACTTGATTTTAGTAACGCCGATGTATGACAATGATATCTCAATCCCTCTGAAACAACTCTCCATCATACAATCACTGTTTCCGTGCCTACACTCTCCATAAAGAATAGTCCGGAAAACGGTGCGCATTATATCGAGATTACCCTCGCTTTTCCCTAGACGCTTAGCTGGGACATTTGACTTGGCGAGAACAAATATTAGCACCTAACATCACAGACTGACGGTGATCATGCACTGATCGATATTCGACGACAGGCGGCCAAATATGATGGTGGCGGTACAGGAAACACAACGACGTAGTATCAGCGCTGTGGGACAGAAATGGAATCCGTCAGTAAGCAACTTCGGTGTTCTCTACCGGATCAGTAAATATTTTAGATTCCGGGTTATTCTCCCAACGGTTGTCAGAAACTGTCATATACCAGGTGAAATGATGAAACTTCCCCGCCCCCATTCATCCCCACTACCATGGAAGCCGTGACTTCTCGTGTCGAACCTTACCTAGGCATTACAGGAGCGTCTGGCTCGGCCTACAGCTTTGAGGATTCTAAATTGCTCTGGGCCTCTGTGAACCCTGGCCATGCAGTCTGCGAGAGACTGAGGAAGGAAATTAACATGAAGCGCGGACTGAAGCTAAGTGTGTGCAATGTTCCACTCACTGGCTACTATCTAGTTAACCCAAAGTCGCGTTCAGAGGATTACAATGATCTCCATGCCTATTCTGTATCTAAATATACCTTTTGGCTCGATTTGTGGAACTTTATGGGTATCGTGGCTTCTGTTCCACCTCGGCCGGACCAGGTGCGACACCTTCATTGAGCTTTGGCTTTAAGAGCGCTGTTCTAATCCTCACAAAGATAATCATACCTGGGGCTATCCCTGAACGGCCATCTTGGTTTCCCGGCGCACGTCTCAACTATGCAGAGAACCTACTCTGGAGGGATGACTCTGCCATCGCCATCACAGCGGCCTATGAATATGATCTTATTCCTGCTAAATCTGGCGAAGCTCAATTCGGTGGTGTGAAGCAGTATACTTTCCACGAATTGAGGGAATTGGTCCGCGTTATGGCTGTCGCAATGAAGAGGGCCGGTGTACGTGTAGGCGATAGGGTTGCAGGTACGTTTAGTCAGATACTTTTCCACCTGGAATTGATTCGCGTTCTCGATTTTGCCATGGGTGCCTTCATCGCGAGTAGCTATCATCACGAACTCTGTAACTGGCGTGGTGCTAGCTCTCGCCACTGCTTCCATTGGTGCTATATTTTCCAGTATGGCAACCGACATGGGTACGCCCGGCATTCTTGACAGGTGTCGCCAGATTCGTCCAAAGATCCTCTTCGCTTCCTCTGAAACGGTCTACGCGGGAAAGACTATCAACATCACGCAAAAAATCGCGGACGTGGAGAGTGATTTGAGGAAAGGTGGATGCGGGCTAGAAAATGTTATCATATTAAGAAGCGAGAAGACCGGGGACGTGGTACAGCTCCCCAGCTGGCGAGTATTAGGTTTCCATTAATAGTGGTGATGTTCTGAATCTCTGGACGCTTCCCTTGCACGAATAGCGTCACCATCGATGCATTCTTGACTACATCATCTACTGTTAAAGATGATCTCCTGACGTTTGAGCAGCTTCCGTTTGATCACCCTTTATATATACTATATTCTTCAGGAACTAGTGGTCCCCCGAAATGCATTGTGCACTCTGCTGGGGTAAGTCTCGATTTCGTGACATCAACTCGGACTCAACAACAAGATTACGTAGGGTGCGTTGATGAACAGCAAGAAGGACTGTCACGTTGGTTTTGGAATGTTACCAACTGACGTATATTTCCAGTACACCACTGTATGTACTCACCTGCTCTACTAGTTGATCTATGACCTCACTAGCCCTAGACTGCGTGGGTGATGTGGCCATTAATGCTTTCAGGTCTTGCATGCGGAACTCGCCTCATACTATATGAAGGTTCTCCATTTTATCCTCATGTGAGGGAATACCTAAGGTTCATTGATTGGGCGGGGTAAGATATATTTATCCAATCTCACTCACATTTAATCCGTTTCAATTTCGCAGGGTGACTGTGCTCCGTACCGCACCGCGTTTTCTCTCTGAGCTTCAAGCACGTGGCGTCGATCCATTTTCCATTGGTTCACCGTCCACGCCCTTCTCCAGCCTGCGCGAAATAGCCGTCACGGGCGCGGTGTTGACACCTCAACTCATGACCTGGACTCATGACGCCTTCGGTGGAAATTTGCACATCGGGAGTTCAAGTGGTGGTACAGACGTATTTGGTTCTTGTTAGTTTCCGATCTCCATTCTTGGAGACCCGCGCTGATATCAACGGATGATACAGTCGTCACAGCTATTTTATCATCTCCTGTTTATGCAGGCGGTAAGTGACTAAATCCTTTTCCATCTTTTACTTTTGGTGATTCTGGAAATAGAACTTCAAGGTCCAGCCCTTGGCATGGCAGTCTCTGTTTATTCGCCATCTGGCCAAGCCATCCCTGCTAGCTCTTGTACGCCCGGAGAACTCGTCATCACTCGCCCACACCCATCGATGCCTCTATACTTCCTGAACGACACCCCGACCCACGATAAATTCCTCTCAGCCTATTTCCGCTCTTTCTCGCCTGGCCCTGGTGGTACCCCAGTGTGGCGGCAAGGTGATTTCGTCGTTCGTAACCCTGCTACTGGCGGGTTCATCTTTTTAGGACGGAGTGAGGGGGTCCTTAATGCCAACGGTGTACGTTTTGGAAGCGCTGAAATTTATAAACTCGTCGATGCGGAGACTGTAGGGCTGGAATCCGTGGAAGATGCTCTGTGCGTAGGGCAGAAGAGAGAAGGCGATGAATACGAAAGAGTGTTGCTGTTTCTGAAGATGAAAAAAGGGTACAAAGGGACATTAGGGAAGGAGTTACGAAGAAGAGTCAGGCGTGTGATCCAGGAAGGACTTAGCAAGAAGCACAAGCCTGCGGGGATATTCGAGGTGGAAGATATACCTGTGGGTGATCATGATCATTATTCCATGTGGTGAAGTTGATCGTTCTTTTTTTCCTCTTACATCCACAGTATACGGTCAACGGCAAAAAGATCGAGATCGCGGTGAAGCAGATTGTCTCTGGTGCGGACATTGTCCCAAGTGGGACAGTAGCGAACCCAGAGTCTTTCAAGCTATACTACAAGTACAGAAACTTTGAAAACGTCATGAGGCAGGAAGAGGGTGTCGATGCAGGGTTTGGGCGGAAGGTCAAGGCGGTGTTATGAAACGATTATATCCTTCCGAGTAGCCTCAATCCAGATTCAAGTTCGTGTTGCAATATTTTGTTGTTCAACTCCGGAGTGAGAGAAAGGGCAGCGACGGGCACTAGTAGTAACCTCGAATGTGCTGAAGAAATTCTGCCCCGAACAGTGACGAGCTGCCTTGGGGCAATCCCTCGCGGACGGAGATCGAAGCGGTTTAGACTCTCCCCGGTTAACAGAATCAGCTCCGTATTACAAAGAGAATTTCTTCTAGTACCACATGTTTATCGTCCATATTTATAGTCTAGGCATAGGGCATGTGCATAATACTCTTTCCAGCTGTTTCTATTCCTTTTACTGCCTCCGAGAGTTTAAAGTCATGTGATCCAGATCACGACGTAATGACAGCACCATATTGTCAATGAGACGTACTTTATAAGTACGATTTCCCCGTATTTCGCACCCTTGATCATCATCATGACCATCGTTCCATCTGCTACAACGTGGGGTTCACCCACAGCAACCAAGTATGCGCTTTTAATTCACGGTTTGACGTCGTCCTCGCACACATGGCACCGCGTCGCCACCTCCTTGGCTGAGCAAGGTAAACCAACCACCGCGTACCGGGCGTTTCATTGCAGCACTGACTTGTTGACGATCAGGTTATTACGTGACCGCCCCAAACCTCATCGGACACACCTCCAGAGCGGCGCCCGACTATGATTTGAGCACCATCGCCGAGGATCTCCGCCCCTACCTCGACACGCGCGCCTACGACCTCGTCCTTGGCCACTCGCTTGGGGGCGCCGTCGTACTCCACCTCCTCGCGCACCTGCCGCGTACACGCTCGACGGCGATCGTATTCGTCGATCCAGCCTTGAACGTGGTGCAGGAGGATGTAGACAAATGGGAGGGAATCTTTGTGGACGCATGCACGCGCATCGAGTCGGCCGAGGCGCAGCGTGAAGCGAACGCGCTATGGACGCGCGAGGACGGCATCTACAGGGCGCTCGCGACGCAGTTATGTCCACCCACCACCCCGGTCGGTGTTTTAAACGTGAGTGTTTGTCATTCGAGTGTGCCCGGACCTGACACGCTTGTCGAATAGCAAAACCGACCGTGGCGTTTTCTGGACCTTCTCAAGAATGTTCCGGATAAGTGGAAGGTGTCAGTCCTTGCTGGGGATCCTACGATCTTCACGCTGTGTCCGGGGCGAGATCTCGAGCCTTACCCACACGTTCGATACGTTGTCGTTCCCGGCGCAGGACACTGGATTCAGTCCGAGTTTCCAGACGCCATCGTCGAAGAGGCGCTAGATAGGGTTGCTGACTTGGACAGTGCTTGACGATTGAGATTTGGATTGAACACGACAGATCAAGTTGTATATTAGAATCATCTGTCCCATCTGGCACTGTATGTTTTTAGTCATGCAACTAACGTGGATTTAGACATGTTGCAATGACAATTTTGTGAATGAACAAACCATGAACGACGGACATGAAGTAGGTTCGTCCGTCCTTTTCACATTCCGTTAGCCACTTTTGCTGCTTGCAGGTCCGTGATTATTTTGAAGCCAGAGAAAAGGCGGTGACTGTAACTCAAGGAAAATGCTCTCCTTGAGTTCCCACGCAGGTTACATACCAGCATCTTTAAAGTTCAATCGAACCTTCCCCGCTCCGAGGCTGATGCAGTCGTTGTTAAAACATCGGGCAACTTCCTCAAAGTCGCGATTTACGACTTTGTTGGACGCACCGTGCTCAGTAACTCGGCGAGTATCTGTGCGGATGTCGTCGGACGATGTTATCGAGTGACCGAGGGAGTCGTTGGCGTCCAGTCTTCTTGGCAGTCCCGAGCGCAACGATATGGGTGAGGGACTCTCACATGGAACAAGTAGCAACTTCAAGGCTACCAGAGGCGAGAGTGCCAGTGGAGCAGATTCTGGGCTTGCTCGGAAGCTGTTGCTTGTCATGTTGGTTCCTCTGAATAATCAGCGGACATCAGTAGCATTGCGCTTGATGCGCCTGACGGAGATGCCGCCGAGTGGTATCTTTTCCATATACCTTTCTACCGCGTTCGCTCGCGAATACTGAGCAAGTACTCAGCTATGCACTGACTCAAGATTACTCGCCTAATTCACAAACCGGTGATAACGCGCTCTCAGCCGGTTCGCTCTGTCCGGTTCCGAAACGTTTCATCGAACGTTCAACTTCAAGAGCTCGAACCAACAATACTATTTATGTAATGCAGCATCTTACATCAGGCTATGACTTGGGAGTGGCCTTAGCGAGGCAAAAACCAACCTTTTTTGTTCCCATTCTGGGTTAGTCTCGATTGTACCCCAAGTTGAATTCCTTTTTTCGTTATGCGTCCTCCAATCGCAACTCAGACACTTTGCAAAGACTCGTCAAGCGATAACGTTACAAGTCGGCTTAACAGATGCTATGCTCCACAAGATAAGGCGTTACGGCAGCATGACCCTCGATAGTCGGAAAAACCGGCCGGGTGGAGCTGTACTGGCAAGTGTCTAGCAGGTTGAAGCGAGTACTATGATAGCTTGGAAATCCCCCGAGCCATCGTTCTCCTTGGCACGTCCTGTGTTGGAGCCGGTAGCCAGCCACCCTTGCACAGGTCACTTATTTACAGCTCCACACGCCCATACACAGGTCAGCCATGATGTCTTTTCAATGATCCGACCCGTATACTTCACGTAAGTCTGTTTCGTATGGTGCACGACAATCCTTATCTTTCATGTGAGCAACTCGGAGCAAACTCGTGATACTCTTGCAGTTAATTAAACTCTCTCAGAGGATATATTCATGACGCGGCTGGGGATTTCCATCTCCCTGAGCTTAGGAATATGGTTTATTAAACCACGCCTCAAAGTTGCATTTTCATGGCATCTGATCCTGTTAACACTAAACTGTTGGCCGCCATGGATTCCATGCGCAATGGTGGGACAAGTTAGGCGAAATTTCCTGTCCATGCGGTTGTGACATCAAGCCCGTCATTTCGGGATCAAGCACTTATTCAGCCCATTGGCCACCCTCGATCATTTTCTCAGTACTAACTCTATTTCACGTTCTCATCCACGTTCCCAAAGCCTTTGATTTTTCCACGGATATCGGAAAGATATCTAAAGCGATGTTGTGACACATGGTCATGCATCACATCTACATAATTTTATCCACATGACCACACAGGAGCAGAGCCTAATTTGGTTGGTGGCGGTCTTGTTTTTCATCGAATGCATACTTAACAGCACGTTTTCATGAAAACATCGGGACGGTCCTCGAGGTATAAAAGTTGAAGGATGGCCTTTCTGTACTTTAGGCTCCCCTCACATTGCAAGTCACAGCTCCTTTATCCCTACAGTCCCCACAATGGTCTCTAAATTCGGTCTTCTTACCAGCCTTTTGCTCGCTTCTGCAACCCTCGCTGCTCCTTCCTCTCGGCTTGGGTCTCGCCTTGCTCGTCGTCGCGAGAGCCGCCAATCACAACCTCTCAAACGCGTCGACGGGCCTGCTGGCGCTTCCTCTAACACACAGTACAGCACTAACTGGGCCGGTGCTGTCTGGACTGAGGGTGACGTTCGTACCGTCGTCGTGATCCATGAGCACATTTGATTTCATTGTCTTTCGATAGGGAACCTTCACCACCGTTACTGGCACCTTCACCGTTCCCACACCTTCAGGCTCTAGCGGTAGTGCGGCCGCTGCTTGGGTTGGCATCGATGGTGACACCTGCGGGAATGCTATCCTGCAGACGGGTGTCGACTTCACAGTTGACGGTGACGGTGACGGGGGAACTTCGTACGATGGTAAGCGGCACCAAACCTCTAATACGTATCCATATTCATCGTCGTTGATTAAACAGCCTGGTACGAATGGTACCCTGACTACTCCTACGATTTCTCTGGCATCACCGTCAATGGTGGCGACGTCATCAAGGCCACCGTCACTGCTTCCTCTACGACTTCTGGTGTAGCAATCATTGAGAACTTGACCAATGGCCAGAAGGTCACTCAGGATCTCAGTTCTTCTTATGCTCTTTGCGAACAGAATGCTGAGTGGATCGTCGAGGATTTCTCGGAGGGCGGTGGCCTTGTTTCCTTTGCGGACTTTGGCACCGTGACCTTCTCTGGTGCCACCGCCACTGGCCCCAATGGTGAAACATACGAAGCCTCCGGTGCCAACACGATTGATATTCAACAAAATGGTCAAATTCTCACATCCGTCTCTATTGACGGGTCTAGCGTCACTGTTACATACCAATAAGCAAGTGACAGGTTGGTAGCCACTCATTGTTGGGGAAAGTCGGTGTTCGTCTGCAGACGTAATGTACATATTTATGAGGTTGTGGAGGACAAATCGGACTCATCTTTGCGTAAGACGATAATTTAACCGAAAACCTATTCTCCATTTTTCGATATCCAATATATTTCTGCATCTACGTGGTAGGCTATCATCTGCGGCCATAAATACATGGCATGCTACATCAACGTATGTGGTTTAACTTGGATGGATATCCTATTTTAGCACAGCAAATTTAAGAGGAAAACAAAACAAACAAGGTTAGAAACACAGAAGTAGCTGACAGTCTCACAATTAACCAGATGGTAAAGTAAATGGTCAGTGATCAACTGGTTTACCGGCTGGATGGGGTAGTATGCTTGAAGCGGACAACAAGAACAGTTACGTTGTCATTAGTTTGTCGTGTTAATGCATGTCGAACCAGTGTCTGACTTGCTTCTTGTGCATCCTCAATGTTCCGTATCAAGTCAATGGCCCCTTGATCGCCAGTGATATCCCAGAGCTTCAACGTCATGAGATACGCAAGCACGCATGAAAGGAAGAAAGCGTACCCCATCGCATGCCAGAATCAAAAATTCATCCTCGTTGCACAGCTGAGTTTCCGTGGTATAAGGAGACCCAACAACAAACTCTTTCATGGAGGAATCACCCAAAGATCTCGTGACAGCCAACACACCATTGACGCGCCCGCTCATGACAAAGCCTCCCGCATCCGTTATACGCTTCGCCTCTTGTTTGTCAGACCCTTTGTGGTCGTACGTCAAGCGCACGGCCTTTCCTGCCCGACAAAGGACGCCACGTGCGTCGCCTGCGTTAGCAGTGTAAAGCACACGGCGAAGCAACGGTGGAGGCGATATCACAGGAGGGTTTTCAGGAGCAGGAGAATGCGTTGGGGTGGTAGATGAAGATGGAGAATTGCCACCGCTAATGCTTTTCCAAGCACGAGCAAAACGACTTGGTGATGATACGCCCTTGGAATTCTTGCTCTTTTTGCTCGTCTTGTCAGATCCAGATGCGTCTTCAGCCGAGTCACTAGCAGGCGATTCGGAACTGCTTCTCGAACTTTTGGCGTCTTCTGAACCGGATGTTACTATGGGCAGTTGGGTTGCGATCGGAGATGTGAGGAATGATTGCCGGCCGTCAGCATCTTCCACACGTAAAAATGCCATTACAGCTGTGCAGCCCGAATGAATTTTCCCGTCGGATTCCTCACAGAGGCGAGATATCTCTCTGTCGACGTTGTGGAATGTTTCATTGAGGATGTCAGGGATCGTCGTTGACGATGACTTGCGTAACGAGTCGAGAAGGCACTGGGGTGGAAAGTATAGTTGGGTAGCGGTGGGATGCGGTTGAAAAGCTTACCTCGTGAAAATGTTGGCCACACCACTCTGCGGCATGTTTTCCGGCATGGCCATCGAACACTGCAAAGAACCCTTGTCCTCGGACGCCGGCGAAATCAACGACGAAGGAGTGCGCATCTTCCATATATCTGCGGGTTCCCTTGTCCTCGGACACGCCAATCTGGAATGCGGTGTTTCCGACAGAGTGTTGGTTCAGGATCTGGGATATGGACGGTCAGAGTAGCTGGCTTGTGCGGGGCGAGAGACATACGCCGAAGGTGTCGAGGCCATCTGCGGTTGTGATGGACTTTGAGCGTGCGTTTGGGGAGTCAGAGAAGCGGGGGGAGGCCATTTGGAATGGACGTGGATGGTGGTGATGAAGAAGAAGAAGAAGAGATGCCCGGCTCCGAGCTCATTGTGGAGTCACGTGCTACGCGATAGTGGGCACTGGGTATCTCCGGCTGGACCACCTTTTTCTCCTCCTCCGTCCGCCTTTTTCGATATCCTCGAAAACTGTGGATGTCTCAGCAATCTGCCACTGCAAAGCCTTCGCTACAGGGGGTAAAGATTAAGGCAAGGAAAGGTGCAGTCAAAGCCCAAGCAAAGCACGAACCATCGGGCAAGCGTCCCACATTGTCCACAGCACCCATCCACGCTCATCTCCGCATCCAGTCTTCAGAGATCAACTTTATAAACATCTTGAAACTGTTCCAGAAAACGATTTTGATTCCTTTGCTGCAAAGCTCGTACAGGCTGGATCCACGCTCGAATTCTTGAAATACGCAGACCCTCTATTTGAAATCATCCTCGTCGGCGGTCTCATCCAACCCGGCGGTTCCTACGTTGAAGATGGTGCCCCAAGATCACCTTTCACAATCTTTAATGCTCAGGATCCTGCATCGGTCGAGGACCTGAAGAAATATGTAGAAGTTCTCAACAAACTCGTCAGAAGGTAAGTTACACCGTACCATATGTCTGATGGTTCCTGTACCTCATCTTTCTTAGATATAAATATCTTCAGAAGCCTCTCGAGGAGCAGACCCTCCCCAGTCTCCTTCAATACATTAATCGCTGGTCCCCCGAGCAGCGCGACAAGCTTGCCATCACCATCGGTCTCCTTTTCTCTCTCGGCATCGCTGGAACTGCTTGTCTACAGAGTCTTACAAAAGACCAGCTTGTCAAGAATGGTTCGTGGCTCGTCCCTTCTCGTCCAATGGATTTGATCACGCGACCACTCTTCCAGACGCATCTGTCACCATCCTTGCCATCATATTCCGTGCTTTCCTTACCGATCAGTCAATGGACCACCTCGCTGCCGCTCTCAGGCGCGGAAATATCAAGGATCTTCTTCTCTTTTTCCCCCCCAATCGCCGGGACGCCAAAATTCTTGATGAATTCTTTAGAAAAGAAGGTCTCCCCCAGGTAGCAGAATGGTACACGAAAAAGCAGTATGCCTTAGCGAAGGAAGGGATCGTAGCTGAATTAAAAAGTCTTTATGGGCACGAGGAGTCCACGGAGATCGTAAGTGTGCATTAGGTGGCGGGACTATTGACTAATTGCATGGGTTAGATCATCTCGGCGATACAAACCAAACTAGAAGAGCAATCACTCCCTGATACAGATTTAATTCAGTGTATGTGGCAAGGTTTCATGGCTTCCATAGATTGGAATGCGCGACCAGATCAGATAGAGGGCCTAGCCTTGCGCGAAGTAGCGGTACGTACCATATCCCAACGTGAAGTTCGCCACCAGCTGACTGTTGTACGCTGGGTAGAAATTCACCCCCGTTCTCGAGGCATTTTGCAAAGGGCCAAAGGTTGAAGTTGCCTTGATCAATCAGGTCCAGGTGCATTGCTACGAGGATACGCGCATCATGAAGGCGTTCCCCCAAATCCTCAAGGCATATACTTGTTACTGTGTGCAGACCGTCGATTCTAATCTCCATGTATAGGTCTTATACAACAAGGATTGCATCTCAGACCAGGCCATCATCTATTGGTACCAGAAAGGATCCAAGCCTCAAGGGCGACAGCACTTCCTCAAGAGCACCGAGGCTCTCGTCAAGGTATGATACTATCTCTATCTCTTTTTTGCTTTCAAAGTCATACTGACAATTGCAGTTCCTTCAAGAACAAGAAAGCGACGAAGAAGAAGAATGAAAGTCTCATCGTCATTACTCTATCGTGTACCTGTTATATTACTAGAATCGCACCGAGAGACGTGTTTCTCGTTCTATTGACATCATCTAGTCAACTACGGTATGTCGGGTATCGACATGTTTGAGGTAAGTAAGGACACGAACAAGCTATGCGTTCATCAGAGACTACACGGTCAGAATTCAGTACAATGAATCTATCAGTCTCGAGAAATTTGAAATATCAGAGTGTCATTACAGACAGAAGGGATCAGAAACAGGGACCATCCGGGGGCCAGTGATCATGCAGCACAGGCAAACTTCCATGGGTGCCTTTGTACATAGATAGGGAGTCACACAAGAAAAAGAACGTCAACTCTACTCGTACAAAAGTCAAACAAGGGTGAGGATAATCACCAAGCTTCAGGCGCGGGTGCAAAGTCCCCGGCCCAACCATTTGTGCCGTACATGTTCAAAAAGATGCCGTCAGAACCGTTGATAGGGAGGCCAAGGTCCGTGAGGCTCTAAAACAAGGCGTGGGAAAATGGCACTTGTTAAAATGCAACACCAAAGACGGACCTGCTCCTGTATCCAAAGCGGAATTGTGGATGGGTTGAAAATACCACGATCCGGCCAGGAGAAACCCAATTCCTCCATCGTCAACGGAGGTGGGCCCACGGAATGAGCGTCAACGTATGGGCCAACCATACCCTCCGGTAATGATGGGGGAGGTAAATTCTGCATTGGTGCGGCAATTCCGGAATGCATGCCTACTTTGCGGCGGAGGTTTGCAAGCATGATCCGCAGGGTGAGAGCATAACTGGTCGCTCTATGCGTGAGAGGTACGTCCGCAAAGAAAAACAAACATTAAAAGCTGACCGTTCTGCTGCTACATCAGACAATAATTGGGCCAACTGTTCGACCTGGTCCATAATCGCAGCCAAGTCCAGTTCTGTGGGGAAAAGATTTGCCATTTTAAGCAAAAATAAGCCAGAGAATGCCAAAGTAACAAGACTGTCGTGCACAGCATAGCGAAGTGCAGCACTGGAATAGATTTGGATCAGTGCCTGTGGAGATCAAGATCACTCGAGCGAATATTACATACCGATACGCAGTGGAGTTCAGAAAGGTAGACAAACAATTAAAAGCAGCATCTTTCGCTTGGAAAGCCAACTCGCGCTGCTCGAATGGCATCTTGTCCCATGATACCCCACGCAGCGCAACGCAAACTAGCCAGAGCTTCGCATAATGAAGTTCTCCGACGAGAATTTTGCGGAGCAATGATTCGTCATCCATCGCCTGACCTAGAGGAGCATGTAAGCAAAAGTACAAGGGCGTCGGAAGAAGTTCTAACAATGTAGTTCGTCACAATCTGCCCACCACTTGTCTAGGGCAATGTTGGCCCTGCGGATGAATGCAAGTGTGTTGTGGTTGACTTGCCCATTCAGCGACGCGAGATTCTCGTGTATTTGAGCTATATAGAATGACGTTATGCAGAGCAACTTGAAACACATCTGACAGGACAAACTTTTCTGAGCAACCAGTTCGACCAGCGAGATTAGGCGGACATCGGTTGGCGATGCCATAGGGTGTGTGAGCAGAACGCGACAATGCCTGATAGAGCTTTCATCTCGCAGAACGATAGGTCGGCCAGTCCCAAGACTCATTCTACATTATAGGCATGACATTGCAGAGATCGCGGAATACCGAGGCACTTACTGATGGTCGAACCAATAAAGGCACAACCAAATCCGGGCAGACACAACTAAATCGTCCTTTAGTTGACCTAACAGCGTCGAACGTATTTCACGTACCAAGATCCCGCTCTTCTTCTTCCGAACGTTGCTTTCCAGGCTCATCGGCGAGTTTTTCTAGTGCGCGGTGTAAACCAAGATCTAATGCCATGCGCATAGCATGGCCACTTGGAAGCCATCCGTTCGTGCTCCAGGCGGCAAGAAGTAGCATTCCTACAAAGCCGCAGTGTAGACAAAATGCCATGAACGCGACTTACTCACCCATCACTGCCTCTTTCCTTACCACGGGGCCAAACAATGAGGATCTAGCAATACCTTGTGCCTCCTCCAAGCATTTGTAAAATGTGTTGCTGAGAGGCGCATTCCCACTACGAATTTTAGAAGCAATGGCGAGAAGAGCATCGAAAGTCCACGGTGTACGTTCTATTAGACTTTCAAACGTATCATAACTGGGATCGAAAAGTGGAATAAAAAGATGGCAACCAGCAAAGAAGCTGGACAAAATCAACAAGTTAGAGTGTGCCTAGCCAAGGAGGGCCTACATGTGGTAAAGCTCTCTGGCTTCGGTTTCAGAAACAAGTCCCTGGGGAATAGAGTAGGTTGTATGAATATCAAGAACACAAAAAAAGAAGCACACCTTTTCGATGACGTGTGGAAACGCATTCCTTGGAATCGGTTCTACTCGTTGCCTTTTCTTCACACTAGAACAAATGAATAGAAGACTATTGGTGAGAATGAGACTTACATAGGAGAAGTGGTAGATGATGCTGCCGCCGCCTCCGCAGCTGCATTGGCCAACCCTTGGAGAGCCTCGATAGGAGCATTGATTGTAGCACGTGGGAGTGCATCGTCAGATTCATCTTCTGATGATGCTGCAGAGTCTGGGACAATTCCATACGTGGCGTACTTGTGTGGCTGTACGCACAGTTCAATGCTGTACATTTTTGTAAAAGCCAAGAATTATACATACTGGGGGAGCAAAGCCAGGGAGAGGAGGGAAACTTGAGGAGGGAACAGATTAAATATTATTGCCGGCACTGGAGTTGCCCGACATACCGACTAGAATCATCGCGGCCAGCATCTTGTTCGTGTCGTGTAGAATAACCAAGTTGGTGGGTAGATTGGCCTTGACTTTGCACCGCAACCAGGATGCGGTCCAACGAGGATTGCATCCCGATCATCTGACTTTGCATGACCTACGATACATGTCACCTCAACTGAGGGCCACGACAGATACTTGTGCAAATTACCAAATACTGGCCCTCAAGACGCGACAGGCGTCTGTTTTGACAATTATCAGAAAAGAGGGATTTTTTTGAATGATATGAGCGTACTCCACGCTGGCGGTAGACATTGGCTGGGCGTTTTTCTTCTCCGGCTTCTCGAAGACGCATGGTGTACCGCTCAGCTGACATCGACGACAGGGTGCCTTTCCGCAATGATGCCGGGCCGGGGCGGGAGGACGGGCCAGTGAGCTGATAGCGGGACGATAAAGGGCCGCGCAGGAGCTCACCTCGCCTTCACACCTGTTTTTACCTTTTCTGCAAGCAGTGCAGGCTCGTGCACCGCGCTTCGGGATGTGTGCGGGAAGATGGGACGGGGGATGAGGAGATGCGTCCGCGGGCGATGGCTGCGCGCTACTGTTGATTGGGACAGTGCTATTCGTGCGACGACGCTTGGAGGGTAGGTCTGAAATGTTCGAGGTTGTAGCGGTCGGGGACAAGGACATGGTGAAGGGTCTTGTCAAGGAGACACCGGTTTCAGGAGGAGGACATCTGTGCTCAACACGTGAGAACCTCTCAAGACATCCATCATCACAACGTAAGCTCATCAGCACTTTGTTGATATCATCCCTTGCACCAATTCTCCCCCTCGTGCCCACTGGCACGCGTAGACTGACATGTATTTTCTTTAGGTGCAATCCTCTCTCACTCGTCCCACGACGGCATCTTTGGACCCTTGGCGCTAATCCTGCGCCTTGGCTCACTCTCTGCGGCGGCCTCCAACTCGGTGATCCTACAGTATTCAAGTCCGGATTGACCAGAACGACTCCCCGAGGACAAAGGTCCCATTCATCATCATTTCTGTCAGCTGGGTTGCGCCGCAATCCCCCGCATGTCAACCGGATCTATATGCTGTTAGATGCGGCGCGATAGTATCCCCTCGGACTTCCCAGGCGCCAGAACCCTCGGCGTAAACTTCACCTGGGCCGCGAGCTCCCTGAAGTGTGGTGCTAACGTACAAAATTTGTACTAAGAGAAGTACGCCTTCAACCCTGGGCGGATCATCATTAATCGACGGTTGAAACATGCTTCTGATTTGTCGTTCAGGCTGTCCAGTGGTGAGTATCTTGAATACATACCGCTGCTAGCCGTTCTGGAAACGTTCAATTAGCCACTATCTCACAGTTCAGGGCCTCACATGAGGTCCTGCAGAATTCCTCATACGTTGTATCTGGGGAGCTCACTAATCCCGTGTTGCAAACCATCGCGTCTCTACGATTCACTCGGGACGGGGCACGGCGGTAAATACCATAACGACGATTACACCCATTCTAACACCTATTCAGAGAGGATTATGTTTCTACCATCGGTGGTAAGCAGTCTAGAGAAATGTTTCTACAATGGATGTGTTGGCCCCAAT
Source organism: Austroboletus niveus (assembly GCA_038090255.1). Lineage (NCBI taxonomy): Eukaryota > Fungi > Basidiomycota > Agaricomycetes > Boletales > Boletaceae > Austroboletus > Austroboletus niveus. The sequence continues at coordinate 22,805 of JBBPMJ010000134.1, forward strand.
AGTTCGGACATTGGAAGCTGACAGTCAGGTTGAGAACGAAGTGATATTATGACTCGGATTGGCTATTGGTAATACTGTCTTGTACATGCTCACGCCCACACGCATTTAGGGTTCAGAGATCACAGATCGGTAAGCTTGTAAAACGTAACATGTTGAACACTATCCTGGATACCGGGCCCGGCTGATAATGATCCAATACCACCAGTCCCTCTACGATAGTTATCGTTGACTAGAATTTGCCAAACTTCAATTAGCATCATTTAACCGATACATCTAGACTCTGCCTAGATGTATTTTAAACGTAAGGTGCCGCTCTTTAGGTGTTGTTGACAAGAATGGCAAAGATAATACGAGCTACATATAGTGATATGACGTCCAAACATAATTCAGATGGGGTGCAATCGTTATTGGGAATAGCGCATTGTATGACGGAAATTTGAAGCATGAGGCCTCGGCGAAGGCATTCCTTCACTTCAACTTCGGTTCACCGAGGGGTCTGCGGTGGCGATGCCTCCCACTCTATTGGAACTTCATCCACCTCAATGAGCTGAGTGTCGTCAGTTATGAACTTTTCAGGGTCTTGGGTTTCTACCAGAGCAACGGATTCCGAGGGAAGGGGCACGTCTGACATATCCACTTCTCCAACTTGAGAAACTGGTATCGATCCCTCAGCTTCAGTTGCTCCTGTCATTTGCTCCGCCTTCTTCTTATCGAGAGGTGGTTTTGAAGGGAGCCCAAAAAGGGTTGTTTGTCTGGACACGTCCTTCTTTTCTCTGTCTTTCCCTTTCCTGTTCGCGGCCCCTGATGCCAGTGACGTGAGGTATGAGTAAGGAAGTTCAAGTAAGAGCTTACGTTGTTTGGTTTGGTCAACCTCGACAGCTTCAACTTTATTGAAAAAACTTTCGCTCTTTTGGATCGGTTTGGCGAGCTCGGGTTTTCGTGCGAAAGGATTCTTCTTTGTCTCACCCACCGGTTTACGGACAAATGGATTGTCTCCTAAATATCATGAGTCTCGTTCCTGAACGTTTCTTTGACGATGCTCACGCTTAGGAGAGGATATACATGCGTCTGTCTCAACGACCGCCCGCCGTTTAGTTTCTGTATCGGGTCCATTTGATATACCGTCGTCGTCCGCTTCGTCGCGCTTTCTCTTGCCTTCAGGGGAATTGGCGCGCGTAGCTGTTGGTCGCACGCTGAATAATCGAACGGGCGCGTTCGAGCTAGTGAAGTCTGAATGTTCAACTACGCCAGCCGAGCGCTCTAATCCCGGCCTCTCGATCTTTGGAGGAGGGTCGAAATTTTGCAGTAGCTTCGGTCGTTCCATGTACGTATCTTCCAGTTCAATCCGTCGCCTCCGTTCCTTTGCTTCCTCCGCTGGGTTTGGTCGATCTTCGCGCCATCGTTTGATTGCTTCGATCTTCTCCTGAAGACCTATCAGCTTATAGAATCCTGCCAGCTGGCTGGCAGCAGCTATGGAGTGTGTAAAGTGCAAATGCTTCACCAACTCCAGGACACGAGGTGCTTTATCTGCCTTGCAGGCAGTTTGAATGAGTTTGATAATCGATTTGTCAAGTTCGATTTCTCGCTTATCCAGCTCAGATGAAGTCAGCTCATCACCCAGAGCATCACGGGCCAGATTGATGTATATACGTTCTCGAGCAGTCCTTGAAAGTCATAAGCAAGGAGAATGATGAATACAACACCAACATACTTCTCTTCGATAGAAGACTCAGTTGCATTTTTGTTGCGGAAGGGCAATCGAACAGGCAGTTCCTGCGTAAGTGGTCTTGGAAACCCTGGATATTCTTGTCTACCCTACGATAACAATAAGTCCACCCAAAAAACAAAAGCAAGATATGATGTACCTTTAAAATGACACACGTTAATGTATCTTGTGATAAACCAACCGGCCAATATGACTCGTCCTTTCCTTGCTTACGCTCAAGCGTATTGGTGTCCAATGAGCGTGCCCAGGCGGCACGATTAGGCCGTCTGAAATTAATCATAATATGAATGAACCCAGCGGAGTCATATATGGCAGGTGCCTACGCCCGATGCGTCAATAGAATAAAGTGATGATGACTACAAACACCCACCCCTTCAGCAGTTATACCAATCCATTTGAGCACGTGACCTTTGGGGATCGGTAACGGTTTCGCTTGGAGCACCTCAAAGTCATCGAAAGATATCAATGTCGCCATCAACCCTTGGGAGCCTAGTAGGGTACGTGTGAGCAATCATACGACCCATAAATAATCCACTGACCATCAATGGTAGTAGCACCTGGTCTATGTACGACGACCATATATTCTTCTCCAGCAGCCATAGTTACGTACTCGCCTTCCAACCCTAACATGATACGTTCAAGACCGGTCCCACTCAAAAACGTGAGATCTCCAGTGCTGGTTGCAACTACGACATTTCCTTGTCCCTGAATATCACCTCCAGAAGACGACGGATCTCGCAGTGAGTGCATGGACCTTTCTCCTCCAGCAGTTACACCAAGCACATGCTGACCCAAAGGAAGTGTGTAGGTCCAATCACCCTGGGTAGACCAAGTCCCGTAGGGCTTATACAGCACCTGAGCAGGGTGATCTTGTTCGGGCGGACAAGCGAGAAGCACACCGCGTTCACCTAGGCAGTTGTCAACAGTGCTTCAACGAAAGACATACAATACACTTACCTAAATAGCCCACGTCATATTTAAAATGGTCTGAAAAATGATAGCTCTTGCGTGCCGAGATATCATGAAAACCGACATTGACTATATGGTGGGTGTCTTGATCCGTGACGTCAATCCATCCAACCATGTTGTACGCTAAACGAAAAGTTTTCTATTAGGCGACACATCTTTGCATGGGGGAGGAAAGCCCACCGAGATACCGCTTCTTGCCATCCATTGGCGTTGATCCCGGCTGAAAAGCAGGTTGTGCTTTGGTGATACTCACTATACAATCGGTTATTAGCGAGAATAACAAGTTAATCAATAAGCGTACCCATTTCTTTTACAAACCCATCTGCGGCTCGCTTTCCGCTATGTTCGTCCTCCATTCCATTGCCAACGTCATCGATTATCCAGTCATCTCCGTAGTCGTCGGCGGTCCCGGATACACCGTCCCCGTTGGTTGGATCGTCTCCCCACAATGTAGGTGTGGACTTGCGTTTGACAGGAACGCCTTGCACGCCGCCAGCGGCAGTCGCTTTTACAGGATCCGGCGAACCTGCAGGAATTAGATCCCTCCACCAAGTCAGTACTCCGCCAGTATCTGACCACGCGAGAAAGTTCTGCGATGGTGAAAATGCAATCTGCGTAACCAATGTATCGGGGGATCCAGGATGTCTACCATAATCATGTCAGATTATTCTTCGTGTGAGCTATTCTACTCACCTCCAAAGAACTAGCTTTGTTTGCGTACTCCAAATTACGATTCCCTCCTTACAAGCACTGGCGAGATACACTCCATTTACGGAAAGTGCGAGTGCTGTTGTGGCGCCTGTCGCTTTAGAGTCTGAGAGGCTGAAAGATTTGTCCCAGTTGGGTCGTGATATGGAAACAATGTCTGTGCGAACTAGCCATTAACAATTCGAACATAATAATAAAAATTACTGCGCATACCATGAGTTCTGGATGGTACAAAGAAATGTTGTCCAGATGGGTGCCAGACTGCAGAACAATCATGCATGAACTCTGAAGACCTAAATTTGGGCAGCTGAGCAAATGAGTGGCTGAAAAAGCGGGAATAATGATATTACTCGGTATCTGCGACAGCTGGAATGATGCCGTCGATAAGCTTTTCAACTCTTGGCTCGGGTTCAGAGACCTCCCACACAGTAATTATACCATCAGCTCCACTAGCAGTCTACGCCTTATTAGTTTACAGAGAACCAGTAGGCACACAGGAATATACGAACGAGAAGGGTACCTGAAGGGTGCCAAGTCAACTTTCGTATACATTTCTTGTGGCCACTTAGAACTTGAACATTGGTGACCTCTCTCAAGTCCACAATCTTGACCGTTGTTTCGCTGAGCATTATTAGCAACCAAAGGGATCCAGAGTAAGAAAGCACACACTCCGTTGCAATAGCGATGCGCGTCCCTGCAGGGTTGACAGCAACCGCCCGAATACATGCACCAGCTGCGTTCATGATCAATCCATGGAGGTCATGTTTCCCATGGAGGTAGCTGCGAACTTCAGAATCTTTACTTCCGGATAGCCAATATTCGTCCTGTTGGAGCGAAAATGTGGCTACACATCAGAGGAAACGACACAGGATGGAAGGGACGTACAGAACTTGTGATAGCAGTGATTCCCTCGTCAGCCTCGTACGCAACTTCCGGTTCCTGATACTGGTTTTTGTTCGTTTGCCATATGCGCACCAGGCTGTCTGAACCACCAGTATATAATAGCCTATCATGGTTGACGGTGTGCCGAGGATTGCAGGTCTTGTCAGCAAACAGAGACATCCTGGGAAAAAAAATAGCTCACTTTCCATCTCGCGAGAAGGCAACGCATGTATATCCGGGTTCATGGGCAGAATTGGTAAATGTCTTGGTGGTGCTGGTCATGATTGAAGAAAGTGTTCTTGGCGCGTCCCAGTCACACTTCGCGTATCGTCATATCACGTGATCCGTGACATCTACTTGCCACTATCTAGTGGTAACTTCATACATACTAACAATCTGATTATATAGCCAGACATGCCTCTAATAGATTCCTGAAAACATGATCAAGAACTTCTCCTTTCGAGCCTCCAAACCCATCACATTGTAGACAATGCAACGGCCTCCCAATTTTCTTTCTTTTGTGCAAGAAGGACAAGACGACATCCCAATCCCACTGTGGGCTCTCAAACTGCAACGCACAAAGCCTTGGGAATGCTTCCCGCCTGGCATCATGCATGAGATACGTCAGTACCGAACTCACGTTATACCTGGAAAGAGAGAGGGTTTCGATGTTAGGTGCGGCGTACACGAGAGCGCTGACGATATCGAAAGCTTCGAATGGACAATTAATGGTGATGTGGCGGAGGGAAAGGAATCGAGGCGCTTCCCGCTCGAGGTGCCACAGGAATAGACGGAGCTCCCTCGATGATGATACGTTGGTAAAGTCGAGGACAAGCTCTTCTAATGCCGGAGTGATGACAGTTTCCATAAGTCCCGTCAGATATATTCGCGAGACGTCAGGACCAGGTCTGAGGCTCCAAGACCGTAAAGAAGGCAATTGAACAACGTCTGTCGTATGCGAACTATCAAAATTGACGGCTTCGTCAAGGAGTGCAAGACGAGAAAGGGAGGGTAGCCCGCGCAGCAGATTGAGGAACGATGCGACAGGGAGGCCGAGAGCTGGGAGTCCAGACAAAGTAAGGGAAGTAAGATCTTTGTTCGGTATCGTTGCTGAAATCGATACCAGCTCTCCGAGCTCCAGGTGGGTCAACGCCGGAAACGATGAGGAGGAGAACACGGGCTCCTGCATGCGCGGATGATAAATGACAATCTCTTCCAACAACGGTGCATGACTACAACCCAGGCCTTCCAACAACTCTGGAATGGGAATATTGGTACGTATCTCCAGTCGACGACAGATGTGCATATGATTGAGTATAGTGGCAGCGATACGCATATAGTCTGCTGCGTAGGTTTGATGTAGATTGGCTCCGCAAACGAAGTGTTGCCTGAAGATGACATTCAACGGCAATCCCCATGAACGGGACAGATATAGGTCAATTAAGTCGACAGACTGCTTGACGTAGAGACGAATATGCGTCCAGAGCGACGGTGTTCCAATGGCTACCGCTCGCCAGTATTTTGAGACATGGGATACTAGTAGCTCGGGCCTCACGACAGCATGTGACTCCTGTGGTAGCCTGTCAGGTTTGGGAAAGGATGGCTGATGTTCCATGCAGGCGTTCGATTGTTCAACCACTTCCTCGAAGATCATCCCTAGAATCTCGATTGGAAACACAGAAGCATTCGAATGGATATTTTCAGGATTTCGGAGTAGTTTTTTGAGGCCCGCAGCCTTGCGGTACAGAGCGTCCAATGCACGCTCGGATTCCCATATCGTGGCCATGAGGCGAGCAAACTCAGTTTCCATGGTTAAGCAGGGTTGAAGTATCTGAGTTTAGGAATGGTGACAAGGTAAATTGCGAATACTTTGAGCTCGACGTTCGGAATAACTCACTTATAGTTTGGGGGGGTTTTACGATGGAACCTAGAGCGAAACGGCTACCAGCCTTATGCAATATTTCCTGCGCGACTCGTCTAGCAATTGATGAGTAAACATTACCGACCGGCGAATAAGATGACGTACCGATGTGACCAATGAGGAAAGGGCCGCCTACACGTTCAAGGGTATCTGTACGGCGTGCCAAGGCCTACTACAGTTGCGCCGACTAAACTCCAGTATAAGACGTCATATATGTACCAGTTACGCATCCTTGATAAGCAGTAGCTTGACCGTAATGCTTGGCAGAATGATATTGATTCGCTGGCTCAGTGGGGCCAGAAGTTCGGATGCCTTGGTGTTGGTCGCCGGTGGAGTACATGGTGGTTGGCACGAGGTCACGACGTACGTCACCAGTGACCATATTGGTAGGCCGTAGTGGCAAGCGCCACTTTGCAATTCTCTTTACATCGATCTCGGAGCATCTTCACCACTGCATGCACTGAGGCAGTTTCTTTCCTCTGAATTTATTATGAGTGCGACCGCGGGCCAGGCTTCCAAGAAGAGCCTGGCATCATCACTAGGACTCACCTCAACACGCAGCACAAATGCCAGCAGGCACCCGTGTTGGCTCTGAGCCTGCCGCAAGCGGCCAACCGGACTATCTCGCCGGGCTGTTCGCGACTCCGTTATATCCGGTCTGGAGCCGGATTGCGCAGCCTGGGTCAATGCCGCCCAATTCTCTTTGCCACCCTGGCAGCGGCACGACATGTAGCAAACGATCGACTGCCGCTATCACTAGCATCCATACCGGTTCTCAATAATTCACTGGACCGCTCGACGTCATACAATTGGGTTCAAAACTCGGACTCTATCAGCTGCCTGATTCCAAGTTTAGCTTCCTACGTTCTGTCACTGCTGACGACCCGGGAGTTCTTATCCGAAGGCACCATACGCATTCGAACGAAGACGATTCTGTGTGTGCTCACAGTACAGATGCCGACCCTGACATATTACATGAATCTTTTACTCCACCATGACGGCACACTGAACCGCGCATCCGCGGCGGCACACACCAAGAGCTGTGGACATTTGGTCACATATCCCGCTCTACTACGCTTTACTCCGTGCGTCGCGGGAGAATTTAATATCACAAGGTACGATTTCGTTTGCGTGTGGCCGTTCCCTTCCATGCCCTGTCGTCTCCTCAGTAAGGCATCTCTCGTTTCCAGTATTTTTCGCGAAGCGTAGAAGAACCACTCAGCCAACGTGGCGGCACATGGTGAAGGTCATGAACACCATATCTTATCTACAACAACCACACAGCGACAATGATCCATATTGGTGGTTGTTCTAGAAATCACTTTATTCAGCGTCTTTCATGAGAACATTTGGGACTATGTAGCATATAAAAGCTGTAGGTCACTTTCTCCATATCCCCAGCTCCTTCGTCCTGATCATGGTCTCCAAATTCGCTCTCCTCACCAACTTCTTGCTTGCTTCTGGAGCTTTGGCTACTACTTCTCGTCTAGGGGCTCGCCTTGCTCGCCGTCGCGAGAATCGTCAATCGCGACCTATCAATCGTGTTGAGGCGCATACTGGCAATGACAGTAACGTAGAGTACAGCTCCAACTGGGCTGGTGCTGTCTGGGCTGAGAACAACGTTCGTACTGTCGTCGTGATCCACGAGCGCGTTTGATTTCATTGGTTTTCAATAGGGAACATTCACTACCGTTACTGGTATCTTCACCGTTCCCACCCCTTCAGGCTCTAGCGGCAGTGCGGCCTCCGCTTGGGTTGGCATTGACGGTGATACATGCGACAACGCTATTCTTCAGACTGGTGTTGACTTCACAGTTGGCAATAAAGCCTCGTACGATGGTAAGTGGCGTCAAACCTTCAGTTCGAGCCAGTCTGAGCACGGAATAGCTTGGTACGAGTGGTATCCTGACTACGCCTACGATTTCTCCGGCATTACCATCAGTGCTGGCGACGTCATCAACGCCACCGTCACTGCTTACTCTACGACTTCTGGTGTAGCGGTCATTGAGAACTTGACCAATGGCCAGAGGGTCACTCAGGATCTCACCTCTTCTTATGAACTTTGCGAGGAAAATGCTGAGTGGATCGTTGAAGACTTTGAGGAGGGTGGTAGCCTCGTCCCCTTTGCGGACTTTGGTACCGTGAAGTTCACTAGTGCTACTGCCTCTGGCCCGGACGGCACATATACCCCTTCCGGTGCCACTATTATCGATATCCAACAGAATGGCGAAGTTCTCACATCCGTCTCCACAAGCGGATCTAGCGTCACTGTCGAATACCAGTAATTTACAGGCGAAGGCGAGTCGGTGATTCACTCAAATGGACTTATATACAGACTGTGTTTAGAAACATAACTACGTAAATTGTACTGCGAGGTCGTTTTGGCAACTGTCGGTCGATCAGATCCGTCATCCACAAGGTAAGTTTATCCCCCAGTGTTTTTGTGGTAAGAGGTATGCTACTACAGGGTCAAAGTGAAAGTTTGGTATGAGATTCAACTTGTACATGTGGTACTAGGATGACAAGATGGACGCGACTCGACTCGACTCATTGCTCTGATCCAAACGTAAAAATATTTCTGCCTCGGGAGTCTGAGTCGATGACCGGGAATCGACATACAACCCCGGCGATTTGCAACTTGAACGAAAATGATTAAATCCTATTCTACTGAGGGGTGACATTTCGAACGGCGATCAGTTCGTCCGAAATTCATACTTTCAAATTACGAGAAGATTGAACCACAGGTGATCATACGTTCCAACTTTTGTCTAAACACATTCTGCACATCTATTATATTAAGCTCCGGGACCTCGGCATTGGAAGCCCCGTTACCTGAGCACCGCCATCACCAAATCTAATCCATCATCATCTGTTCACTGATACGAGACAGTGAGGCTAGATCCGCTCGTAGAGATGGATGTAAGAACTTCGCCATCCTGCTCGATATCGAGGAGGCTGGCACCGGAGGGCGTGTAGGTCCCACCAGGGCCAGAAGCAGTAGCACTAGTGAACGTCACGGTGCCAAAGTCCGCAAAGGGAACGAGGCTATCACCCTCCTCAAAGTCTTCGACGATCCATTCAGCATTTTCCTCGCAAAGCGCGTAAGAAGAGCTGAGATCTTGAGTGACCGTCTGGCCATTGGTCAAGTTCTCAATGACCGCTACACCAGAAGTCGTAGAGTAAGCGGTGACGGTGGCCTTGATGACGTCGCCAGCACTGATGGTGATGCCAGAGAAATCGTAGGAGTAGTCAGGGTACCATTCGTACCAAGCTGTTTAATCAACGGCGATGAATCTGGATTCGTATTAGAGGTTTGATGCCACTTACCATCGTACGAAGCTCCCCCGTCGCTGTCAACTGTGAAGTCGACGCCCGTCTGAAGGATAGCATTCTCGCAGGTGTCACCGTCGATGCCAACCCAAGCAGCGGCCGCACTACCGCTAGAGCCTGAAGGTGTGGGAACGGTGAAGGTGCCAGTAACGGTGGTGAAAGTTCCCTATTGAAAAATAATGAAATCAAATGTGCTCGTGGATCACGACGACAGTACGAACGTCATCCTCAGCCCAGACAGCACCAGCCCAGTTGGAGCTGTACTCTGTGTTGGAGGAAATGCCAGCGGGCCCCTCGATGCGTTTGAGAGGTTGCGATTGGTGATTCTCGCGACGACGAGCAAGGCGGGTGTCTAGACGAGAAGAAGGTGCAGCCAAGGCTACAGAAGCGAACAAAAGATTGCTGAGGAGAGCGAATTTGGAAACCATGATCAGGATGAATGAACTGTGAATCGCGATGTAACAGGAGTCTGAGGTATGGAGAAAGCATCTTACGGCCTTTATATGTTGACCATCGTCCCGATGTTCCCATGAAAAGTGCTAATAGGTATGCTTTCGACGAGGAGCGTCTACCGGTTGAGGCTGTTGCTGTTGTTGTCGATAAAAATATATTCTTGATATTCACCACGTGCCGTCATGATCACTATGATGTATTTTCCGTCGTTCATGGAAACAAACTTGAGAAAAAATAAATCAGAAAATGGGCCGCAATTAGAAAACGATGAAGAGTAGTCATTGGGTCAAGCAAATAGTTTATTTCTGATGAAGTAGATGGATACGAGAAGGAACCTCACCTGCTGGGATTTCTACAGTGCATCTACGTCGGGGGCATCCTGCCGAGCGAGCCCATTCTTGACCAAAAAAAGGTGGAACGGGAAGTGAGCACTCTGTTCGGTCCGCTACATAGCATTGCGAAAACGTAGCCCCATTTCACTGCTATTAAATGGGGATACTTAACTGCGCAGTGAGCACATGCATAGACTTCCACGACACGGTGTCGGAACGAGTTTTCTTCGTGTATTACCCTAAAATTAGGAATCGGCGGCCTGAGCTCACGGCTGACGCTTTCTGTAGTGATTGCGTGTACCGGCCTCCACATCATGATGGGCCGGATCTCGTACTATCTGACAGGATTACATCGAGTTCTTTAGTGAGCGCAATTACATACCATATCAACTTATGTGAGAAACCAGAAAGTGATGGTCCGCTGCCGGGACTGGTCAAGAAATTGACCCTTGATTCCCTTTTTTGCTGACTGTTCTCCGATCATAACTCGCCATCGAGCTCGGTTATGGTCGCAGAACCCATCAAGCAATAACGTTATCACTGATTCTGCAGATGCCTAGACCTGTGACTGGGGAGCGGCATGTTGGGGGTCCGGTGCAGTGCGTAATTTTTCCGAAGATAATTCTCATTGCTGAGATAGAAACCTAGAACGGAGTCTATCACAGATCATCTTGACCTTGATCGAAGATTAGAACTAGCAGCACACTAATAGAATGCAAAATAATTCCGAATGTTTGCCACTCGAAGCGCGATAAATGGGCCTACTTAATGCCGGCTAGTCAGTGAAAGGGGAGTGCGATGTGTCGCACACGTATTCGAGTTCTTGCAGAATGTGCGTGTGTAGTTTTCCCTTTAATCATCCTTATCACAACAAACGCTGATCAACCGAGACCTAGTACGTATGGTGCTGTCATTACGAAGCCTTTAGCATGATGCTGCTCCGCTCACACATGTACACGGTCTGTTGTTCGTGGGACCTTTTGTTCCAAAGTGTGTTGATACGACTGCGATCAGTACGAAGGTTGCGAACGTGTCCTTACGCCCGCGCTTCCAAACGTAGCACATGCCGCCTCCCCACTAAACAGACAGCGTGGATTCGTTAAACCCTGAGTCATGTGCAAAGTCAAGCCACGAACTTTCATAGTCCGTAAGATGCCATCACGATGCAGCCTCTTTTTTCTTTCGCTTTCTTTCTGCCTTCTTGTCATGGCGAACACCCTCGCCATCTTCGCCACGACCATCTCGCCGCTTTCGTTTTTTCTTTTGATCGGCCTCTTCTTTGGCACGTCGCGCTTTTAGAGTTGCTTGGGCTTGATCTGTGAGCATAGCAAGACGTTTAAACCCATCTTCATCATTATCCTCATCCTCTTCGCCGACTTCATTTTGAGCTTCAACCTCCGGCGTCTCGTCCTGGTGAGAATCCAGAAAAGTCACTTCTTTGTCGAGGTGCGGGGCATGTTCGGGTGAGAATGGGTCCGGTTGGATAGATCCTTGCAATGACAACATCTCGTTTGCTATTGTCAGTCTGTCAACGGTGCGTTCATAAGAACATCCACGGAGCAGAAGAATCGGACATACCCAATTACCGTGAATTCAACATAACCATCTGGGTCGCCCAGTTTTGAACTCGTAAGGTGGTGTACCCAACGACCGCTACCTTCCGGTCCCCGGGTTTCTTCGGATTCCTTTTGCGTGGTGGAAACAGCCATTTCTGCATCTCCCTCTCCATCAACTGGACCTTTTGGTTCGCCGCTCGAATTCGCGTCCCTCCCTTCGCCAAATTCTGGGTCATTTTCTGCTGGGCCATACTCGAAAACCCATTGGTCGTTTGGAATGTGGTGTCGAGGAATCGAGACATTGAAGGTACGGTGTACAAGCAGGGAAACGTGATCAGGAGAACACAAGTTGACTCGACCCACTGTAAGAGCAGCACACGATAATTAGACGAGCAACGGGATGAGGGGCATTGCATACCTACCTAGTTTCATCGAGACTCGGGGCGCCCATACGGTTGCATCAAAGCTCACGTCGCATACTGCAAAAGGGCAGGCCCCATGAATACTCGCAGTCTGGCTCATGAAGCGTATGTTAGAATGGGCCAAGAGTACGCCTTGCAAGGATGGCACATATCTGTCCGTTTAAAGCATGCATTCACAAATCAGCGGTGTGACATTACCAGAGAGAGGCGTGCAGTCACAGATTCCAATGCTCACCGCATAACCATACTGTCCAGCATTTCCTCTGCTCCGGCGCGCAGGTTGGAGGCAAATACGGGGGGGATGGAAAGTACGAGGCTGGCGTTGATTGTGCAAAAGTCGCTCGGAAGGTCCGAGCTCCATGCACGCGACTTTCCTTTGCCTTTGGGAGATTCCGGCTTGTGGTTGTACGACACCAAAGCATCTTGGGAAAAAGATTCGACCTTGTGTCGTTTTTCCTTCTTCTTTTGTAATGCGCTGAGTGCTATAAGATCTGGTACGTCTGAGGAGCGATGTTTCCGTTTTCCTGCCGTCGTCATGATCATGTGTGGGCCACCGGACGAGCATCGAACTACGAGCCCGAGTTTTTTCACAGATCACGTGATGTATGCAAAGACTCGGAAGGGCTCAGTGCGAGTTCCTCGTCGACTTCGATTCGATGGTATGTCTCTTTCCAAGGCCCTTGGCGTACCGCTTACGTGCCAGCCTAGTCCGCACCAAAACTCATCGGCCAAATTCTCTTGACTGGCGCACAAATATTTGGGAAAGCACTCGCTGCTGCTGGCCGACAAGCTATTCAAAGTACGAGACACCTCTCTCGTCTAATGTTCGACGGGATCGCTGAAAAAAAAGTGTTGTCTCTTGACTATATCTCTCCCAGATGCCAAACACCGTCCAGAAGCATTGAGCTCTGACGTTGGAGGCGTGCGCAATGCGACCTCTGGTTCGGCAACGGACAAATTGACACGTGAACACCGCATGACGCTGGATGAGGCACACCTCATTTTGAATGCAAAACGTGGGGAGGCGATGGAGGGTATAATGAAGGCGAGTGAACTCTGTTGTATTTGCAAGCATGACGGTGCACCTAACCACGTGTTTGCTCTAGAACTACGAGCATTTGTTCAAGGCAAACAGCCCACGACCAGCGCTGGACCCGCCAGCGTCTGGTTCACGAGCTGGTAAACCACTGCCGCCACCCATCTACTCACATTACCTGCAGTCAAAAGTGGTTCGTGCGCGTGAGCGAATAGAGTCAGAAATGCGTGCCGTTCAAGAGGATGTACCAGCAGATGCCGCAAAATCAGGGGTCGAATCCAATAGTCCAGGCCCAGGATCGAGCTGAACATATATCGCACATCATGACTTACATATTCCCCGCCATTGCTAGACTGATCATCTCCCCATTCATTCGTGCTTTACAAGGACAAGTACAATTACAATGACGATTAATGCTGTTACAGAGGATATGATTAAGACTGTCGAAACGTCCGAATGCCATCGCATATTATCATATGATGAGAGAATAAATCTACATTACAGCCATTCCTATCAGCTATTCCCCTTTTACTGCTTGCGACTGACGCCAAGCTTGCACTTCTCCGCGTCGGGCAAGCCACTGAAAAATCGGCAACGTGATGCACGAAACCGCGATCCATGCAAATTGCACACCAAAGTTGAGTCCAACTAGAAGCATGAATCGCAATCAAGTCTACTTCCTCTCGGGCGTTTAACGTACTCTGGTTTTTTATGTTAAAGACGACCGTACGGACGGTATTGGCGACATTGTAGAACGGCATTGCATACCCATATCGATATACGATGGGAAGCATCTCGATAGGATAGTACGCCACAGAAACATTGCCTATGCAAACCCGTGTTATGAACCATTAAATGGTCACTCGAAAGGAATGAACCCACTGATGATCCACATAACAAGAAAAATCGGAACGAACTTGAAGGTCATTAGGGTGATCATGGACTCTAGCGCGAATCCCCTGTGTGCCATGTAAATAACAGCTACTGGCAATCGAGAAAAGGCGTGCAATGCAGCCATCGCTATCCAAGACATCATCCAATAAATAACGAAACCTCCGCCACCAAAGCTAAGGCGGTAATCAATTCGCGCAAAAAACATTCATGAAACAGACTCACTATCTTCCAAATGGAACTTGAAATGCCAAACTCAACAGGGCATACACGAGCTATGAGCATGCGCTTGAACGACGGAATAAAGTATAAAGTCTATTAACTTACTGAGACGAAGAAGTATAGGATGAAGGGCCAGAGCAGACGCATCACGATCAAAGATCTTAACGTCAAACGTCTACCAAAACCACTTTGGGTATTCGCCGCCGACAACTGATTCTGAAGGAGAATGTTATCATGTCAGCTCAATGAGGAATATTGGCTCATCGTATCGTTCATACTGTTAGGATAAACTATGCAGAGCTAGTCAGAAAAATCGTGGGCATGGTAAAGCATGCCTTACCGCAAGGATGCACAGATATATGAGTCCAACATAATCGACGGCGGATGCCCTGAGGAAAGTCAGAGACGCCCATCTCGTGCTAGGTGGAGAAGACATACACAGGAACGTCGAACGGCCTGAGGTCGTATGTTGTATAGTCGATAGGCAATACCACGAGGGACGGTGCTGTGTTCAGCAGGCTTGGAAGGTTCGGATAAGACGCTAATTGCCTCGAAAAAGATAAACTGAGCGTCTGTGTGATGTTCGTGAGGATCTTGTCCATCTAGGGTCAATGTCAATGTCATCAAAAATGCAGATCACGCAAGACGAAAATGGACCATCGGGGAAATAATAGTGCGGCTAGAAGGACATCAGTGAGCGTCAATTTGGGGTCTAAATGCTCACTAGGCGGCTTCGTTCCTTGCGACGGTCAAGTATCCACTGATTGCTTGAGAGGTATTATACGCTGAATTGGTGGTACTTATTGCCAAAAGTAAGTCTGAGGTTGCGCCAGGGTTGACTATAGCATGAGGCATCAGGTAACTTCAAAGTTCGAGTTAACGCAATAACACGCACTAGTCACTGCTGCCCAACAATGATGATCAAGAAGAGCTGTCTGAACGTCTGCAGGCCCGTTTGGAAACTCGGAGTGGTTTCGAATCAGCCATGACAATTGCTCATTACCGTGCAACGTCGAGAACGCTTGGGTCACCCCCTGTCCAATTTGTCCCCCGTCAAAGTCCTAGGTAAATTTGTGAGAAAAGGCATCCAAGCATGTACCATTCCACTCAATAATACCCACTACAACATACCCAGATAGGTTATGAGTATACCCGGCAGACTTGCCAAGAGCCGCCCAATAGATTGGCAAGATGGCCAGAATGATGAACGTTAGAACTGCGACTGATGCGACACTGATCTTGAGCCAGGCTCTTCTGGCCAGAACGGTACCCCTGTCCGTGTCGAAAAGTCCGTGGGAGAACGGCTGGTCCTGCATCCAGATCAGCGCAGAGAAGAAATCAAGGATATTATGATACCATATCATCTGACGTGGCATAGTCAGTGTCTGACTCAGGCGCAGGCATCGGTAACGGACCACAGAGTGGTGATGAACGAAGACGACTGAGTTATGAAGTCATTTTAGTAAGGTCGATCATCATCTAGTTTACAATTTACAATCAGTCCGTCGCCGTATTGGTCATGTGTCAGCCCGCAGAGAGAGTTACGCTCAAGATACGCTTCGTCGATCTTTTCGTTGCGACCGCAGTGAGCGTCCAAAAGAATGTTGATAATGCAAATACATGATGGGGGTGGCGGTATCAGTTCGTCCAATATGTAAAATATCACATTACTTCGCTACCTTGAATATCCTGTCCTTCTTTTCAAGCAAACCCAAAGAAGGACGCTCATGCGCCCACGAATCAACGACGTTGTCTTCGTCTAGATTTCTTTTGTGGTTCTTCTTCGATCTCAACACGGCGTTGACAAACCGGACATCGTCCAGAAACATCTGTTAGCCAGGGATCGATACACGTTTTCTGTTTGACGATTCAAAAATCAAATCGTACAGAGTGTTAAGATTCTCACGTGAAAAACATGTCCACAACCCAAAAGACGTAATGGTTGTGGGCCTTCCCCAGCGTCTTCTAGCCGAGGCAATGTATCCCGTTCTTCCTCAGTGATATTTTCGACCGGAATCACCGTCTCCTCTGCACGAGGTGATGACGAAGCATCTGCTATATCTTCCTTGTCGGGATCTTGTTGAGGTGCTGTAGAAAGCCTTCTGGGTTCTTCGAAGTCCATCAGGCAAATCGCACATGCCGCACGATTGCCTTCTAGCCTGACGAATGGATATTCACATTGTTCCCAGTTATCCTCCCATGTCTCGGGTTCATTGATATTGTCCAACGTCGGCATCAATGCCTTCGTATTTCGATCCTTGGCAAACCCATCCATATTGTCCTTCTTCGATATCTTTCTACGGAAAAACGCAAACCTCTTCTTCGATACAAGTGCGGGTGGTTTCGGAGGATAGACATGAATAGGCCTTGGAAGAGAAATGGGTGCGGACATGTCGTCTGGTGGAGGGGGGATATAGATAACAAGGGGAATGCGGTCGACGAGGGATCTGGGGAGCTTCCCAATGTCGGGCTTGATGTAGTGTGGGTTCTGTAGTGGATGGCGACCCAAGCATAGTAATATGATGCTGTAGAAGAGCTACAACGGGGTAACTTTAGTTCACGCGTTGTGAGGAATGGTACAGAGCTGACCATGATAAATGGCAAAACCATAAACACGAGAAAACCGAAGAGAACGACTTCCAAGACGAGCAAGTACATAGTACATAGAATTCCAAAGGTCAGCCACCAGACAAGAGGGGCCGAAAGACGGCATGTGGTCACTGAGGTGTACTCGAGGATGTGAGCGGTCAGAAACCATGTCAAAGTGAACATGGATAAAAAGAGGGACAACCTAGAAGCAAGTCAACTTCGAGTGCGGACAAGGAGAGGCTTGTCAAACCGCGCATAGATATGATTATAGGGTACTGGAGGATCTTCTGAGCCGGTTACTGTAGATGTCCCTCTATCTTGTTGCCTCCGATGCCTCGAATCTCCAGAACGGGGGGTCTGAGTATCGCCTGGTGTTGTCGACTCAGAGTCTTCCCTTGGAGCGTTATCTCTAGATCTTGATGAGAAAACAGGGCCTAAAGTGGATCCAATCCACTCACGCTGTCCGTACACGGAGGTAGTTCCAATATGTCAACCCAGACGACAATACGAGTCGCACCAGCCAAAGGCAATTCCAGGCAACCAGAGGCCGTCCGCAGGCATTAATTTGATTTATCGTGGAATCCTGGGGACTCTTGATCACGGAAGCAACACTGAGGAGTGCTATGACAGCGACAGCCTAATGATTCGGACAGAGTAAGAGGGTGATTTGGGAGAAGGGAGAACCAACCTGAAGGAAGTTATACAGAAAGGTTCCCACTAGCGATACCAAGGCTTTTCTGGTCCTGGATGCGTCTGGTCCCAAACCCAACCACTCTTTCAGCTTCTGAAAGAAAGTTCTCGTAGACCTCTGGCTAGGTTGGGGTGGAGTGGTAGCCGAGAAGGTTCCGCTAGGGGTTTGACTGGTCTGTCTGAGCCAAGAGGCCGACCTTGAAGACCATCAGCGATCAATAGAACGATTATAAATCTGATTTACTCTGCGGGTTCTGTGATATTCGTGGGCGACGAATGGGTTGTTTCTGGACCACGTTGAGCCGAGGGACGATGGGAGGCAGATATGCGCGCTCTGGGGGGTTGAGCTACGGTGGGAATGTCGCCAGTCGACTGTGTACGGCGGAGCGATTGTGAATCAAGGGCGGGAGTGTTGGACATGGTGAACGTTCGGAGAAAAGGAGCAACGAGGGGCAAGTGGCTCGGGGATTGACGCCTGCGGATATCGGAGGTTTCTGTTGGGCACGATGCCGACGTACATACAAGTCGGCACTGGTCGCAAGCAAGTACGGAGCGCGATGCGCTGGGAGGAGGACGAGCCTGGGGACGACGAGCGGACAAAGTGCTACGACGACGGAGGCGGGTGTTGAGCCACGCAAACGTCCGGCACAACACGCCTGGCTTTTATTGTACACTACCGAACATGAACATCAAGCTCGTCACATTCGACGCCCTCCATACCCTCGTTACACCCAGGAGACCCGTCCATGTCCAGTACTCGGAGGTCTTTGCACCATTCCTGGGCGTGCTCAGTCCGACCGCCCTGCAGCGCTCGTTCAAAGCCAGTAAGTCAGCCTGTCCAGCGGGTCGTGTCTGCCCACCTGCATCGAGGCCTAAAGCAGGTGCAAACGGGCAAGCCTCTCTACCACGGCAAGCTTGGTGCTCACGGATGGTGGGCTGAGGTGATCAAGAGGACAGCCATCGGAGCAGGCGCCGACTCGCAGGGTATGCGGACATTTCGCATCCACACCGAAAACGCATGGGCCTGACAGGTTGCATGCAGCAGTGGAAGCCTCCATGAATGAAATCGTGCCCCGGCTCATGCACCGCTTCAGCTCCAGTGATGGGTACAGGCTCTTCGATGATGCACTTCCCGTAAGTATGTATGTCGTTCACTTGTCGCTGTCACCTGCCTGGCCTAACTATAATGTATAAAACCCAGTACGTCAACTACAAGAAATGAACGTTTTCATGTCACTGATTAGCAACTCCGATGCACGAATGCGTATGTTCTAGCGCCCCCGATTGGTGGCCCTGCTGACGCTGCTATCACAGGTCTGGTTCTCGACGACCTCGGGATATCCTCGTATTTCCATATTATTCTGAGTGAAGAGGAAGGCGTCGAGAAACCGGATGCAGAAATCTACCGGCGTGCCTTGGAAAAAGTCACTAATGATACTATCCGTTTTGACCAAGCTGTGCATGTCGGCGATGAATTAGAATGGTGAGCCTACCTGTTCATCTTCTGGTTTGTAAAGTAACCATTGGAAGTGACTATCACGGGGCTCAAGCCGCTGGAATGCACGCACTGTTGGTCAGACGACCTAGTCCTGATGGAGACCAGGAAAACAAAAGGGCGGATGAAGACCTGCAGAATATTAGAGTTATATCCAGCCTATACGAAGTAGTGGACTGGGTTAGATACGAAAAGTCAAAGTCACGGAATTGACTTTTTAGAACCGTCCGCTCGCCAATTTGTGCTAGCTCCTGGAGCATCCCTTTTGTAACTTACCTTCTTTTTCCTCTTAGCCAACTATATACTGTTCGACGTTCAAACGTTCTCCAGTCGGCCCCTCAGCTTTTGCTATCTCCGTACTTATCTTTCGTTTTTGCTTTCGTTCCAGTGACTCCGTCGCCCGCCTCTGGGCTGCGACCCCTATGAAGCTTACTCCAACTGCTGTGCCCTCCAACCCTACCTCCATCTACCACACAGGGGCCCCATAGTCCAGGCCTACCGGCCCCCGCGTGCTGAAGGCTAGACCTATTTGGACCCACCGATCGCACTCGTGTGGCGGGAACTCATTTATGAATACTTTGACTCCTTTGGGTGGCCGTGATGCCCGGAACTCTCTCTCTCTCTCGGACGTCAGAGTTGCGGCCGTGCGCTGCAAGGACATCCTCTCGGAGTATCAGATTACCGACGTCGAGATCGCAATCCGCGAGTTGGTCTTCGCCCGGTCTGTCGGTTCGCAACTCCTCAACTACGTCCATTCCCTTGATCCAACCGCCGACGTACGCGGCCCATTCACTCCCGCACCCGGTCTCCGGATCGCTTCGAAAGCATACCCCCACTTTGAAGGCTCCGGCGGACTGTACCTTCGCGAAGGCGACGGAAGTAATGGGTCCTCCCCTATGCTGTTCTCCCGCTGAGTAAATATCCTAACGAACCCTACATTCGAATAACATGCCACCTCGACGCAATATCATCCTCTGGCAGTAATTCCTACCGGAATTCACTGAATTCATTATGTGCAAGATTGTGCACCATGTTGTTATGGCCAACATCTACAAGGACCAGCTTGAGGGTTTCGGGGAGGTTTTTGATAGCGGGAACGCCGCGATAGCTGACGCGCGGGAAAAATATAAGAATGACTGAGAAGTCGATAAAGATCCTGGAGGAGTTTCACGGTAGGATTGTGAGGTTCTGGAGCATAGCGGGCCAGCGCATCTTGGGACACATCGCCTCCAATTTCCGTTGGTACTGGCGACAAACGCTTCACGGAGGACTAGGCTCTCGTTAAGCTCGACGACGATGAATTCAACTGGGAAAGAGTTCTAGGGCAATGTAATCCATCTCGGTATTTGTAGACCTGTCCCGTTGCCAAGATCGTCTGGTCTAACTATTGTATCCAGGACACAAAATTACGCCCCCCAATTTGGTGAAGAAGATGGATCATTATCACGTCCAGATGTGCCAGACCGACGGCTCCTTTGAATTTCCGCGTGACAGCCTCCTGTAGCTTCGTGGCGTCGTCCCGGCAGATGAGTTATGCCACTCGACCCAGTTGGACACGAATTCCGAGCATTTTGTCGTCGTCAAGAACAGCAACGGCACCGGTGATACTATCGGTCTTTTGACTTGCATTGATGCGCGACGGGCGCTGTTTTCATGTCCTCCATGGAGCTAGCCATCTACGCGAATAGCCAAAGGGACGGCGGGTTCTCTGCCTCCGGGTCTACTATTGCTGATCGCATCGTCACTTATCATCGGCGGTGCCGGTCTACCTGTGCGTCACCATACTACTAGATTGAGGGGCGTATCAAGGAGGCATTCCCCAATGTCTACCTCTACTACTTTCCAGCCAGCTAAGCATATACACCGATCACCGATCACCGATCATCGACATCTTGTTTCTTCCGGACACTCGCAACGTGACCACACATATCACGCAACGAATTCTTTGAATATTCACGCGCACGCTCTGAGGTTCAGCCCCGACGTCCATATGCCCCACCTTGAGGAGCGTAAACCTATGCGATTCGGATTCTATACACAGCTTCCTTGTTATTACAAGTTCTGTTCGGATCAACGGGGCAAGAATTTGAGGCGAGGCGTCGAATGTCCGCTAGGGCGAGCTGGCGTATATTAGATGGACGTAGAGCAAACACTGAAGGATATAAGGCACGCTAGAAATGGCCAATATCATCTGACCACGAGTTCTGCTTGGGTGGCTTCAGGTAGTCCAATCTCATCATGGTTTTCTCTCTCGGCTGGACTGTGTCCTCTACTTTTTCGCCCTGCTTAAGCATCGTCCAGCGTATGACACGGGGATCTTGCCGGAGTTTAAGGGCCAAAGAATTTAGGGTGCGAGGTGAGGTGTCAAAGTACATGGTCCAGTAGCTGGGGCGCATATGAGAGACGGCAAGAAGAAGGTCGGAATGGAACTGACTCTCCGACTGCCTGGCTTTTTTTGTGCCTCCTCATGACTTGGGGGAGTGTTCGGGTTCCCCAGTAATCGATGTCGCGAACGACGCCACCATTGTCCATGACATGGCGTGCAGACATTGTGACGAGGTCCTTGATGTGCCTCTGAGATGGCAGGTGAAAACGGAGGCAGAGGAGGGGAGAGAGACGCGCACGTATTCTTTGAAATGAGCGGCTATGCAGAGCATCTTGTAGAACGGCATGACGTTGGCCTGGTCAGACTTTTTGGAAGCGACAAAGTGGCGGTTCGCAAGTATATTACTAAGCAACTCGTCCGTATTTTAAATTTACGACATAGGCCTCGGAGGACGCTACTGATCTTTCTAGGACATGTGTGCGGGCCGGGCCCGAGAGGACGTGTGGATTGAGGTCGGTGAGCTCGTCGTCGGCGGGGTGGAATTAATTTCCGACAGACTATGGAGAGATGAGCACGTGTGTGTTTGGACAGGCAAGATAGAACGCACGGAAGAGGATGGCAAGCGTCGGGTCGGTTTTGGAGGGGAAAGGCCGGGGAGGACTGTGGTTTCGTAAGGTGGGCGTGACAGGACTTCTCCCGTGATAAATGAAGTTGATATGGAGGAATCGGGTGGCATTTTGCGTCATGCAGAAAGTGCTGCGATAGCTGCGGACATGTACCTGGCGAGGATTGCACCGAGAATTCTCGCCAGACTTGTATCCCCAGACCCTGCTTGCGTCACCGCAGACTGCCAATCGTACCCCGTGCAGGCGCGGAGGTACATGAGATCCTACCTTCTTCTTGCAGCATCCCTTCTCTGTACGTCAATTCCACCCATCAAATTAACCGCAACTCCAGCCTATCATATTCCTTTTCCATCTTCTCAGCCCCTTCTTAAGCTTTCTCCCCCTCCACTGACTCCTTTTCGAGCCTCCACCACCATGTCTCTGCGTCTCCAGCCGGACGCCATCGCCCGCCCCCCTCGTCTCCAGCCCTCTCCCTCCCTCCCCAATCTCCGGTCTGTCATTTCCGTTTATCTCCATTCCCCCTCACCCACGTCTCCCAGCGCCCGCAACAATATTTCTTCCGACCCTCAGCGCACACAGCCACACGCACACAAGTCGCCTGCCCCTCCACCAAAAGACCCCGACCTGAACGCTCCCAAACGCTCGCCTCACCAGTCCAAATCTCAGCACTACCTCACACCCCCACTCACCCCTGCCTCGTCTCTCAAAAGCGACAGCACCGATCCCGATTCCACCGACTTGAGTGCCCACAGCGACGAGCAATCCGCCTCTCCTTGTCTTTCCAGCGATTCTGCAGAGAGCCGCTTTTTGATTGTAAATTTTTTTCCATCCGCACGTGAGCTGGACTGATGTAGACAACTCAGATCGGCAACGTTCCAAACGACCTCTCCGAGGATGTCATTGGCCCATATTTTCATTCGTTGGCTACCCTTCCCGTCGACTCCTCTTCCCAAAATGCCTCCAGTCCTGGGAGTGTCATCCAGACCATCTTTTATCGCTTTCAGGGAAAACGTGCAATAATCCTGACGTTCTTCGACGTACGCGACGCACAAAGAGTAAAACGCCTCATTGAGACGAATGTCTCCGACCCATACCATCGTTCCGACGCAGACGACAATCAGAAATCCTCTCACGACACCGCGGTCGGTAGCCCGTGGGTGGAGGCCCTGACCTCTCTCTTCGTAGCTCCAGACCATTTTAGACAGGTAAGTCTTTCTCTAGTTCGTATCTTACCCTTCTCAAGTCTTCCCAGCTCCTCGGTCAGTCAGCGTCAGCTGCCATGACACACACAGAGGGTGCATTTCGCGTGTCTGTGGGTGAAATCACCCCAGAGCGCGATCATCACACCTACCCTGGCTGGAGCAGAGTTCGCTTTTTCCTTCCGATTAAACTAAAAAGCGTCCTGGCAAAGTATGGTGAACTCAAGTCGTTCCGCCTCCTAAAGGAGGACGAAGAGAAATGCAATCAGGTATGTCATATACTTTTGAATACTATCATTGCGTGAGTACAGCGCGCGAAGTCCGATGTCGGTCGCTTGCCACGGTGGCCATCCGCCTGGTCACTAAATATTTTCACTCTTATTCTTCTTTCCTGTAGATTCGCCCCTGATCGTTTTATACACCCTCTAGCTTTTCTTGGTCGAGTATTACGACATTCGTGCGGGGGAGTTAGCATGGGAAAGCCTGAACGGACGCGTAGTTGACAACATGAAGTTGCGCCTCATGCAACAGGATGGTGCATATGGTGGAAATAGTGGTCCAAGGGATCTCGAGAAGGAAGATTTGGTTGGGTTGGAAGGTCATCTCGGAGGTGGATATGCCGCGGAGCCGAAGACACCCACGGCTTCCACGTACTTATCGCAGTCGCAAACGATCACGACCTCGAGCGGCGTTCCCTTCCCTCTTTTGAATGAGGCCGAAGCCTGCGACTGTCCGAGGCCTTGCGAACACGAAGGAACCGACGCCGTTAACTTGGACGCAAACTCGGCCGTAAATAGCCACAAGACGTCCATTCCTGATCGCCAAAAACCCACCTCTCGTTGTCCCCTGGATAGCGTCGAGCCCTCCACGGAACAACCTTTTTCCGTTGACCATCATCACGAACGCGTTGGCCCGTTTGGCCCCGATCAGTCCGGTAGACGTGGCTCGAACAATCTCTTGTTCGACGCGGTTTGTTCCCGTACGCACCACAGGCTCGCAGATTTCATGCCTACGGCCGGCACTAACTCCGTTGCCTTTGATCGGTCACAAGCCTGTCCGTTCGAGGCCGCAGCGGTGGCTGGTGGCGCGACCGACCTGTGCCCTCCACCATGCCCGGGGGCCCAGCCACCCATTTTGCATGACTATTTCACTCATGCCGACCGGTACGCTGGTGACACGTCTATGCAACACCCCTGGATTTCGTCGTCCCTTCCTCACGGTATGCAATATCCGGTCTCTCCACAATCGCCTATCCCCATGTGCTCTTCAATTTGTTGGGATGCATCGACAGGCACCTGGCTCGCTTGGGGCACCCCAGGAATCCTACCAGATCAATGGTCGGCGTTTCCGCCTTCTCTAGGGTATTATCACGGAGCTACCTCTCAAGCTATTCCCTATTCTTATCCGCCCCATGTATCTCCGTCTATAACCCATCATCCATATGGCACTACCCCCAACCGCGTATATCCCACGACATATCCGGCTTCTCCGCGGGCTCCTCCGGAGAACAATCAGTTAGACATTCGCAAGATCGAGCAGGGCCTTGACACGCGAACCACGGTCATGATTAAGAACATTCCAAATAAAATGACCGATAAAGAACTGATTGCGTATATCAACAAAATTTGTCCGCGGCGTATCGATTTCCTCTACCTGCGAATGGACTTCCAGAACGGTACGAAGTCTTGGTGTTTCCGAGCGTTTCATCGCCTTGATATCGGTCGTTGAGCAGGTTGCAACGTTGGATATGCATTCGTCAACTTTATCGGTGTGGAAGACCTCTTGCGGTTCGCGAAGGCGACGCTGGGTGAAAAGTGGTAAGCTTTGAACCACAGGAATGATTAGATGCACCTTGATGACATGTCACAGGAACATGTACTCGAGTGAAAAAGTGTTACAGATGAGTTACGCCAATTACCAGTAAGTGTCGTGCGGAAAATTAACGAACATCGCTGATCGAACGCCGTGTCGATAGGGGGAAAGAAGCTCTAGTCGAAAAATTCAAGAATTCGTGCATCATGGACGAACGCGAGGAGTGGCGTCCGAAGATATTTTTCTCCGATCCAGGTCCGAAACAAGGGCTCCCAGAAGAGTTCCCAAAGCCCACGCACATGCGCAGGAAAGAACGCAGCTCGTACAATCGCGGGGCTCTTTTCGTGCCGGGTATCAGTGGCGGGTACACCAAGACGTTCTTGAATGCTGCGACGTCTCAGCAACGTACCAATCGTTCCTCGTCGTCGGGGATATCACAGGGTGATGAACGACAACGGAGACTCAATTATTCCATGAATGAGAGCCACGCGCGGTGACGAATGAGCAAGAGCATCTCCTTGTCTGGCGCGGTGTGGTTTTGCATATCTTCATTTACACCATTCCACGCTGCTTCATCTGATGGTCATGCCTCGTTGTATACATACTTTATTATCTTATATGGTAAAAGTTAACTGACACTAACTGTACTTGACGGTCTGTTTCGCCCGTTCTCCCGCGAATGTCTCGATTTGTTCTTCTGGTCCAATGTCGACTGCTTTTATTCAGTAAAACCGAGCTGTGTAATTCGTACCTCGATGCTGAAAGATGTATTGCAAGTGCTCTTCCTCGCGTAATAAGCTTCGTTTCATCTGATCCGCGGAAGATCCGCGCAACCGTAAACCTTCGCATACAGGGAGAAAAACATTCGGAGATGAAACTTACATGGACTCCGACACAAACGACGGTGGGTATTGGCATCGCCGGAGTGCAAAGCGGTTGATCTGCATGTCGCAGGGCCTAGCCTGTCGACTGAGCTGGAGATCACCGTCGGGTGTTGCACGGAGCGTACTCGTCATGTAACTTACCAGAAGGTATCTTCGAGAAGGCACGTCGGGTGTTTGGGACGTCTTGACTACAATGTGTAGGATATGGTCGTAAGAAAGGTTGAATAACGGAAGCGGGACCGGAGCAAGTGTTCGCGACGCCTGTGGACTCGAACGTAGTTCAACAGTCCTAACGGTGGTCGCCTATGTAAGTGGCCCTTGCCCCGGTGGTAAAACATTGTCCCCGAAAAGGTAATTTGTACAGAGTCAGCGCCGTGCGACTCACGTCCGACCACGAGCTCACTTTGCACTCCATCACCATCTTCACCAACACCGTTCAACATGGACCCTCCCTCGCTGTCCAAGCTCGAAGAAGAGAAAGCGCGCCACGTACGGCGTGTGAAGCTCAAAGCGTCCAACCTCTCGCTCGACACCCCAGGTCTGTCATGGCTCTCTAATAGCGCTCCATGGCAGTCTCAACCCCGCAACAGAGTCCTCGAAACTCGACTCGTCTCTCAAGCGCCACACCGCGCTAATCAAGCGCATGCGTCAGTCTATCGGTGCAGATAACCACGACCAGATCATCAAGGACGTTGACTCTCTGTCGCTTGAAAAATACATCGACGAGATAGCCGGCGCTGCCCTCGATGGTATCGCCCGATGCAAGACTGAAAAGGATGTCTGGGCCGCGGTAGAGGTGAGAGGCCCCGTGCGCCTGCGTGTCCGAATTCGCGCCCACATGTTCTAGGTCATATGCGCCTTCCACAGACGATTCTCAACGTCGTTCACCCCAACATTTGTGGACATGTTGGCTTCCGCCATCGCAGCTCCTGCTAGAGCGACTCTTTCCGCCCTTCCACCCGATCAACGTGAGAAGGAGGACGCAGCGAGAGTTACCCGCCAGCGCCCGGTCCTTCGGGTGTGCTCCGAGCTCGCTCTAGTGGGCGTCATCAAGGACTCTCCGACGAGAAGTGGCGGTGAGTGGATCATGAAGGCCGTCAAAGAGCTGGTACGCGGATCTTGGCCCATCTCATGAGGCTAGGCTGATATCCAACATAGCTATCAAACGATCCTAGTTTGTCTTCTCTCCCTTTGCTTTCAACATTCCTCAAGTCATATGCTCGTCCATATCTCGGATTAATGCCCGTACAGGCCAAGCAAATACCGAGTGACTCTGTACCTGGCACTCTTTCCTCCAACACGACAAGCGATACCCCAGGAAGCTTTCCTCCACTAATTAACGAAGACGAAGAGGTTGTTGAACAGGACATTCGTGACCGTTTCAAGCGCATGTGTGAAGGCTACTTTGACAACGTGGCCAAGAAACTGATTTTGGAACATAAAGTATGTGAACGCACTTGCTCTGTTCCTTGTCAACTTCATTTTGAGTCATCTGTAGCGTCTCCAAGAACAGGACCGTCGCAATCACGAAGCATATATTCGCTCCGGCGAGATATTTGAAGACCGACAACAAGCTTACAAGAAGATGACCAAGGGGTACGAAAAGCTCCTGGCAAGTTGCCAGACGTATGTATGGTCGTCCGTGTTACGCTGCACCAATTAAAGCGTTGTTTCAGTCTTTCCGAGTTGCTCTACCTTCCTATGCCTGCATTGCCAACTGCTTCCCAGAGGTCGGATTCGATACAAATAGGATCAAATACTGGCGGGATGCTCGCCGACGAATCAGAGGACATCTCACTTGCTTCGGGCGGAAAGTGGGAAGACGAAGAAGAGCGAAAATTTTTCGAGGATATTCAAGATCTGAAGGATTTTGTCCCGAAAAGTGTACTTGGTATCGAGTCTGAGGAAAGCGCCGACAAGTCCGCCGACGAAGAGAAAGAGAAAGCTGAAAAGGAAAAGGCTGACGTGGAGACGAAGAAACTAGAACAAGAGCTCGAAGGGCTCAAAGCCAATGGAAATTTACATGCCAACGGAACCACTCATCATGAAACAGATAGTGCGAGCGATGACGACGACGACCGGTACGTTGAGCTGAGATTCTACCGAACGTATCTTACTGTAATTCCAGTGCAAGCACGCCTACACCTGCGTCTCCCAAACCTTCCACTCCCTCATCGTCTCCTCAACTCACACCGCAAGGTCCCTCACAGCTCCTTACTGCCCTCTTGGCTCGTCTCCCAGATGCTACCAACCGGACCATGATTGATCAAGCCGCCGTGGACTTTGCGTTTCTTAATTCCAAGGCAGCCAGAAAAAGGCTTATCAAGGTGCGTCTTCATTCCTTTTCTTCTTATTTTGAGCAGTTTAATCAGTGAAGATTAGTTCTTGACCACTGTTCCAAAGAACAGAACAGACCTCCTTCCACACTACTCCCGGTTGGTTGCCACCCTAAATAGGTATATGCCAGATATCGGATCGGAAGTAGTTGCTTCTGTGAGTCATTCGATCTGACGTAAGTACCATATATTAAGCTGACCAACGTGTTAAGCTAGATGAGGAATTCCGATATTTACAGAGGAAAAAAAATGTCGTGAAAGAGTTGACCGAAACGCGAATCAAGGTATGTTCATGTCCATGATGTATTGTTCAAGCTCGCCTATCATTTACAAACAGAATGTCGTTTTCCTGTCGAATTTGACGAAATTCCACATCGTGCCATCCCACCTGATACTACACATGTTCAAAGTCTGTCTTGATGATTTTGTGGGCACGAACGTCGAAAATATGGCTCTCTTGCTCGAAGGGTGCGGACGCTTTCTCTTACGGAGCGAGGATACCAGAGAAAGGTTTAGCACCATGGTATGGGTTCTGGCGCGGCATCACTCGATAAACTACTGACTGTTCCCTAGTTGGAACTCATGAGGCGCAAACAGAATATGCAACATTTTGATCAGAGGCAAATTCTCTTACTTGAGAACGCATATTATCAGGTTTGAACTTATTCGGGGTAGCTTGGAATCGGGCTCTTATCATCCGTCCCCAGTGCAACCCTCCAGAACGTGCCCCTCGCATCGAGAAGGAACGAACACCGATTGAACTCTTCATTCGCCATCTGATATTCGACGTTCTTTCCAAGAAGACCATTGATAAAGTGCTCAAGCTCGTTCGGAAATTGGACTGGGATGATCCCCTTGTACAGCGTTGTTTGCACAAGGTTTTCACGAAACCATGGAAAATTAAATATAGCAACATCAGCCTGCTGGCAATGTTGACGTACGACTTGCAGCGTTATCATCCTACTTTCGCCATATCCGTTGTAGACCAAGTACTAGAAGACATACGTCGAGGCATGGAACAGAACGTATACAACATGAATCAGCAACGAATTTCGACGATGAAATACCTCGGGGAATTGTACATCTACCGTCTAGTGGGCTCCAGCTTGGTGTTTGACGCGTTATGGTCTCTTGTGACATTCGGACATCGTCAGTCTTGTTGGCACATGGATTTCATTTCCCGTACTCACATCATCTCTTTCTAGCTGACGGTCAGCCATTGCCGCGTCAGCCTTCCCCACTCGATATGCCGGACGACTTTTTCAGGATTCGGTTGGTCTGCGCGATGCTAGATACGGTCGGCATGTGTTTCGACCGGGGAAGTCAGAAGAGAAAACTCGATAACTTTTTGACATTTTTCCAGGTAAACCATCTTCGCTGTCCAACTAGCAGAATGGCTGACGTGACATGTAGTACTACGTCCTATGCAAAGAAGAGTTGCCTATGGACATCGATTTCATGCTGTCAGACTCACTTGACGTAAGAAAAGTTTCATTTACGTTGCTCAAATCTCACAGTTATGCAGGCCGTTCGGCCAAAGTTGACATTGCCAAAGTCTATCGAGGAAGCTGCTGGGGCAGTCGATGAAATGTTCAACAGTGCTATGCAAAACGCCGGATGTGAGTATTATGCGTGATATTCGCGTTCCTTTCATGTGGTTGAACATGCGTCAAAGTGACAACCGAAGGGGACAGTGGCAGCGGCGATGATAGTGAGGATGACGGGGAACGGCCTCAGCAAGATGAAGAAGAGGATGATGACACAGCTGGCCAGGAATCTGCTGTGAGTATTACTCTGCGAATCTCAAGGCAGTTTTAAAGACTCCGTTTAACAGGCGGAAGATCGTGCTGCATCGCCAGACCCTGTCGTGGTGCTATCTGCTCAGGAGCACCTTGGTCCCTCTGAAGAAGCTGATGCAGAATTTGCCAAAGAACTCGCGAAAATAATCACCGATTCATCTACTGAATCGAGGAAGATCGATAAGAAGGCAGCCTGGTGGGACTCTGCTGTGCTGGCGCCTAGTTCCAGGAAGAAACGCGTGGATGATCACGAGGCAGATGCTGACGGCGAAGGCAGTGCAGCCAACGGCGGGTCAGTGATGAACTTCACAGTAATCACGAAGAGAGGAAACAAACAACAGGTTTATCAATCAAAAATGAAGTGATATCCACACTGATCTATTGATAGATGCGGTACTTGCCCATCCCCGCAGAATCCACCCTTGCAGTGCACACTCGTTCGGCACAGATTCAGGATAAAGTAGAACAACAACATCTGAAACGCCTTGTTTTGAACTATGAGCAGAGTCAAGAGGCTGAAGAACTGAAAGGTATCTGTATTGCATTTACCGATTCCACGTTGTATTGACGACCTGTGCAACAGCATTGGAAAGCCGAAGTCGGACCAGTGCAATCAAGATTCGTTATGTTGGTTAACAGGCGATGTTGTGTCGCTCTGGCTGAGGCCAATAACTTGGCGCATCATAGTAGCCTTTCTCGCTCGGTGGCGATCACTGCGATCTTTCGCACCCACTTCCCGTCAAGACCCACTCTAGTCCGCGTGACATGAATAATTGTGGTCTCTCGGGCGCACCTCGTCTCCAACGTCCCGATTGCAGGTTCATCCACGTCGCGACCCTTTGTACTCGAACCATCTTTACAGTAACCTTTTTAGTCATGGGTGCAATGCAGCATTGATCGTAGCACTTTTCTTTTTACGACTCCATGTCTTCGAGAATTATCGCACTTAGTAATCCTTTCTTGAATATGACTCTATTTTCGAACGGGCACAGTAGATCTGAAGCTTATGTGCTTATGCACGGTAATCTAGCCGCTAGTAGAGTCCGAGGTACTTTATCCGACCCTTATCTCTTTCATCCTGATCACGACTACATTCAGGCTGTTACTACATCGTCAAGGTAACTCCGAGACTTTTCCAACTTGCCCAGACTCAGCCCCGTTGACGTTGAAGAATCCGAACAGTCTCGTGGTGACGCTTGGGTCATGCACGATTCTGACGATGACTACTACTTTTCGAACGACTTGATACTCGATGACAAGACAGTCGCTGTTCTCGATGAACAGGAATCCAAATTCCGACTTGCTGTCAGCACCCAGCCCCAACAAGTTACTGTTGGACCCCCAGCCAAGCGTCAAAAAACGACGGGATCATGGCGGCCTCAGCCTGCTCAGCCGGCGACGAACAACAGAGTGCTTCGCCGCACGGACACCGTGGAAGACATGGAAGATCTTCCAGACGTCTCCATTCGGCAAGACGGTACCTACGACCTCCAGGATAGACAACGGTCCTCGACGTTCGGGCCTCCCACTTCTACTAGTCGGTCAATCAGTCACGGTGTCAGTGCAGGGTCGAACGCCGTTGCGCATCCAGCTCTGTCCCGGCGGCCCTCTACTGCGACTGCTCCCTCACCCCGATTTCCACCTCCCGCGCGCGCTACGCCCAGTGTGTCGGCGCCCATAAGAACGACGCATCCACTTCGTCTACAATCTTCTGTGCGGGGCCCGCAGGTCGTCCAATCGCCCGTGTCATCGCAAGAAGTCACTCGAACGGAACCCCAACGCGTCAACAGGGTTTCATCTACTACGCCTACTCCCGGTGTCGATTATGTTGAACAGTTGCGCCAACAGTTGGAAGAGGTATGGGCTCTCGTATGGCGTGTTAGGGTGCGTAGGTTAAATGGAACACTTTACAGCTCCGTAAAAAGCACGACGCCGTTCAAGCTGGCATGGCGGCTGCTCTGGAAGCCAAGCTTGCCAAGGAGGGCGAGTCGACTATTTTGAGAAAACGAATGGAAAAGGTGAGACGATATGGCTTGGTTTGGATCGTACTACTTAAATGTGACGCATCCCTCTCGATTTCGTATAGGCAGCCCAGGATCATTTGGCCCAGATTGCAAAGCTCAAGGCGGCAAAAGATGAGTCTGATGCTCAACGCGTTTTGTTGCAGAAACAGTATGATGCAGATAAGGAACGTTGGAAAACAGAATTGACTTTCAAAGTAAGCCATATGTATATTCGGAGACGACTGATCATATGTTCTCCAGCGCCATGAGATGGAGGCCTCTTCTCGGAAATACGTTCCACCCAAGGACGATGGTGCACACATAGCGGATACCGGGCCCTTTCCCTCTCAGAGGCAAAAGCCTGGTCCGTGGAACTCTGCTGGCCCTTCCCGGCCAGTTCCAGAAACTCCTCGTCGCCCCCGCTTTGGTGTCATATCAGAGTTTGAAAAATCGAAGAAGCCCATTTTAGTGGAGACAAGAGATCGCCCCTCAGGATTTCAGGCTGGTCCTTCACGTTCACAAATGGAGCGAAAAGGAAAGGAAACCACCTCGTTCAGTGTACCTGTGAGTTCAGCAGTTCTCTTGTGATGGGTGAACATAATTAAATCAACTTTTCAGCAGCCATCCCTTGTTATTCCAAGCGCTAGTCCAGTTCAAGTCACTCAGGATTCGAGCAGCCAATTTCGCCCAACCGATATATTTGCTCAGATGGATGACGGAGGTCCCGCAGAGGATTTTTTGCCATTGCCGCAAGTTGATGTTGGCGCGGACAATGTTCGTATAATCGATGAAGGAACCCCAGTCTTGGCTCTATCTTCCCAAGAAGATGCCACTATTCTGGATCTTCTTCCGAGCTGGAATCTTATGGTTGGTCTCCCGTTTCGATCACTTCGCGGAGGCTGACGTCCGATAGCTTCATGGCATCATAATGACACACACGCTGCATGGGTCAAAGCTTCCGACTTTGCAATTACTCGTGTGTGCGTCCCCAGCTGACATGGGTCAAATTCAATCCTATAGCACCGCGCTGATGCAAATATTTGATGCCCTTGGGGGCATTCCGGCTCAACCTGATCGGGATTTCAACCTCGTGGCCAAGACTATCTGTTGTGCACTTTGTGATATCACCGAGTTGCTGGCTAGGAATAATTTGGTTCGTTGTTTGTTTCTAGCATGTTTTGACTACTCAGTACCTACAGGTTTCTCCTCTGACCGCCGTTCTAAATCTACTTACAAATCTTGCGTATATGCTACCGTCGATCCATGTGCTTTTATTATCGCAGCGCGCCCAAGAGCACCACGAGACGCCACAGCTGTTGGGAATATTGCACAACGTCATCCAAGACCAGCCGAAAATACAGAACCCTACTACAACTGAAACCGAGCCTCCTGAGCTTCGTTCTCTTGGGAATGAAACCTTGTCTCTTTACGAGGCACTCGTTTGGTGGATTTTCGATGACCTCGAAAATACGTGAGCGTCCTAGAAAAAAAAAAGTCCGCTTTCAAGTGCTCATGATTGTGAATTTAGGCTAATTGCATGTCCAGGCATGCCATCCTTGCTCGCGACGTTACTCCATCCACACCGTCCTCTGTGGTTTCTCGTCAAAAGCATGCGGATAATCTTGTGGCTGTCGACAAGTACGATTTATGCGATACTAGCAACCTCCCAATCAACGTGATTTCAGGACGAAACCTATATCGATTACTGCTGTCATGTCCTGCGAGCGAACAGACAACGGGCGATGAACCCGCTGTTCCCCCACAAATTTCTCTCGCATGTGCTCTACTGACCGATACGGACCGTCAAGGACCCGAGGTGTGCCGTTCAAAGAATATTTTGGACAATTTCTTTTTTCTCATTGCAGTCATGTCAGGGAGACGAGCTAAAGAGTCATATCATCATGTTTTTTGGCATGCTTTCCATCGCTCACTCCGACGCATATACGCTGCTCGTTGAATCCCAAGAACTGATTCCGTCAATAGTACTCTATCTCCACCACCTGGTTGCGCCGATTTGGGATGAGAATGGGATCGTCCTCGACGATCCTCAGGCGCTTGCGAGGTACTTGAGATGTCCTCTTTGCACCAAGATTTTGCGCTGATTATTATGGGACCACAGAAAGGTGCACATCGTCAGTCACACGACGCTATTGCTCCATCATCTGGTCATTGGTGAAGATGCGACGCTCGACTTACGCGAACGTCTTTTGCGCGCACAAGCAAAGACACAAGGACTATTTCACTTTTTTATTTTGACCCTTGGCCGTTTAAGTTATGCGAATCCCCCGTATTGGTTGGCTGAAAAGGACAGAGAGCGACTTGGAAACGTTGCAGGTCCGTACTCGGTCGTACATCAGCTAGAATTACTGACGATGGGTACATAGATCTAGCCAGAGCTCTCCTCGAGAGGGTAATACAAGGTCCAGAGTTGGACTCGATTTGGGAAACCTACCAAGATGACGGAGAGGAGAGCAATGAAGCTGCCATGGATGTGGACGATGAGGAAGTAGAGGCTCAAAAAATTGCAGATTCGTGACGACCATACTCTTCGTAGAAACAAAATGAACAAGATCGGTGGTTCTAAGCGATATGGAAACTCAAGGGCTGTCTACTGCTACACCAGGTCCGACAGTCTGGTGAAAATAATTCAGATCCAAATCCCAGGAGAAGCGATGCGGTTACCTCGCGACAAAACTTTTTCCTCCATTGCATGTGCTTTTTTTCAGTCCTTGTCAAAGATCCAAGTGCCTGCGATCTCTTGAGAGCGAACACACATGCTTCTGATCTGTATCTATGAGACCAACGAAGACGTATCTTTGTCTAACATGCAACAAGATGACGCGTTTAAATGCAACAAGGAAGGGCGACAGAACGTACCGCAAAAGGCGAGACCGAGACCGACGAGTCATTCTTGCTTAGACTTCCCACAACGGGAATACCGATCGACGCTTCCCCAGCGCTTTCGAGCCACATTTTCCAGACGCAATCGTCCCAATCCAACGCGCGCGACCCAAACACGTAAAACCGTTCCGAACACCAAACGGGATGATTCCTCGGAATGACGATCGGTGCGAGCTTCCGAGTCGGGACAAGCGTGTTCGATAATACCGAATGCAAGTCGTCTTGCCAACGCCCAGGTTTAGCCATGTCGTCGGGGAACAAGACGACACGAGACGTGCGCGCAAAGAAGCGCGCCATGTTGAGATACGTGTTCGCGGATGCACCCGCGATCGAAGGCACGTACAATACATGGACATAGGCGTTCCGCTTCAGGTGTGGTGTTTGCCTGAGACGGTCGCGTACATGGTCGTAGTCGGTCGAACCGGGTATCTGGGTCGTGACGACGACGAGCGAGATGGGTCCGGACCATGTCCGAGTCGCGGTGGATTCGGATAGGAAGTTGTCGACGGCGGTGTCTTCGATCCAGAGACAAGCTGTGAGATCCGAGTCGGAAGAAGGTGGGGCTTGAGCTTGGACGACGAACGCGTCCAGACGCGCTCGTGGCGAGACGTGTCTAAACGCGACAGACACGCGTTGGGTCGATGTCATATTGATCAACGTCTCGAACGTGCTGTCCGGCAGCGCGTCGGGTTCTCTACTGGGAGGGTGATCATCACCGTTGTCTGCAAGTCGGAGCGCTTGCCGAGAAAAGGTATAGACCTGGATAGCAAACAAAAGCACACAGAGGCAACAGTACACCGTGACGAGCGTACGTGGTCGCCAAACACTGTGTCCACTGCGAATCCGCTTGAGATCGTCGTACAGAGATGTTGCCGGATCGGCGACAATCTGTTTCAATTGGGAAAACTGGCCCCGGGGCCTCAAACCAGCGAGACCGTCTTCGAGGTGCACGTCGTCGTGTGAGTCGATCGTACTACTCAGCGAGATCTGCTCGAACGTGGTGCGAACGCGATGGGGATGGCCAACGTTGGACAGATGGCTTTGGTAGTTCCATGAACCGGAAATCGACACTCGATGCCGTCTGCCAACGGTCAAATTGGAAGGAACAGACTTGCTTGAAGGTAAACTGGAATCCATCAACGTACGGTAGCGGAAAGAAGAAGAAAAAGTGCACGAAGTTGGACCCAAGTCGGCATAGCAATTGGAATCCTGTGAGGTTCGAACTTTCAACACTTTTTCGATGCCTTACGGGTTGGAACGGTTTCCGTGCGTGTTGTCCCATCAATCATTGGGATGAACCACAAGCTCAGGCTTGAACAGCTCCAAAGTGTGTTTTGCCACTGTTACTATATAGCAATCCGGTCCGACTGGGGAATTAGCACCTGAGCGCCGGATTGACAATACATCGCCATCATGAACTGTACTGGGTACCAATATCATCCTGGAAGCCTCCATTTCCGGTGCAAGGTTTGAACTTCGCCTGACCAGTCTGTCTAAGCCTCACCCAGTTGACCCTAACATTGACGATCCTAACTCTTGTCGTATTCAAGTCTTGATGTCTTACTGAGGGAAAAACTCTGAGTGAGTGGTATGCATGAGCAGATGGCAAGGGAGGGAAGGGGGCTTACCAGGATCAACCTCAATCCTATCATAGTCGTTGACTCGTTGAGGCGGTGGCTTCGTTGTCGTCACGGCATGTCGTTGGGAGTGGAAAGAAAGGAGATCTATGTAGAATCTCTAGTAGTAGCACTAGTATTAAAGGTAAGTACTGTACCTGTAGAATCTCTAGTAGTAGCACTAAAGAAAGCTAACTATGGCAAGTACTACAAAGTATGTGCGCTTTACGCTTATGTAATCCGGTGGCTGTACAACCACACACCGTATGTCCGAATACACTCCCCCTCAAATGGTAGTGGGGTTGATAGCAATGAAAAATAGGTAAATAGAAAAAATACCTGTATGCAGCAACTGTATGCAGAAGTTTCCGTAGAAGAATTCACATTCACCTAGTCCATAGTGTCCAATGTGTCCGTCAAAAGTCACGTTCGAGCGGTGTCCATATATGGTAATTCGCGGCTCGGTGCTGGTGCGCGCGGTCAACTTCGATCGTCTCTGGCTTCACCATCTTCGCATATCGTGCCTCGGGGTCGCTTCTACACCTTCTCCGGTCCATATACAAGGTATCCGTTCACTCCGATGCGCCCAATTCGGCCTCGATGCGATCCTCGAATCCGGTGAGCCCTTGTCTTGCACCTCTGACTGATCGTTCCAGTTCTCGGCTTGAGCTTGCCACGTCGGCGCGGCTCGTTTGCAGGTCGGATGGGACGCCTGGGATGGTGCTTGGATGCTGTGGATAGCCTAGGTTCGTCCGCCACCTTTCGCTCGCGATCTCCGTGCTGACTTTCTCCCTCTCTGGCTAACTCCTCCAGATCGGCTCGTTTCGAGTCGTCACGCTTGCCGTTCGCTCCGTGGACCATCCAGTACCCATTTCCATCGATGTCGACGCATTCGCCGTCGATCTCGCGCCTCAAGTCATCCTCAACGTCTTTCAACGCCTTCTGGACCTTATCCTCGCCTCCTGGACCTTCAGCTCGACTCAACGCATCCGTCTCGTCGGCACGCCGCTTTCCAATGTCTCTGGAACGTCTCTGTGGCTTGTGCACATGGTCTGGAGCGTTGGCATCGCCTGCCGACTCCTCTGACTCGCTTTGAACCTCCTCAGGTGAGTGGTTTCTCTCCTGCTGGTCTGACTGTATGCGCGCCTGTCCTAACGTGTTCTGTGGCATTGTCAGCTCGTTCCCAGAGTCCTTGAAGCTCCTCGATAGCCTTGACATATCCGCATCGTCTCCCGGGCTGTCAGGGTCGCCACTGGTCACCATAGGTACGTTTTCTTCAACTGGCCATTCTAACCATCTGTGCTCACATTCCAACGTATCGCCCAGGTTCCTCAGCCCAGTACCAGCATCGTCGCCACCTCCCGGAGCTCTTGACGCTCCTGCCTCGCCACCAGTACCTTGAGTGTTGCTGCTTGCACACTCTCCCAGCTTCCCCTTGAGCACAACACTCGAGGATCCGTCCTGTACATGCGCAGCGCTATCAGGTGGCCTCCATGGCCTGCTCCCAGCGTCCTTGTCTACTCCCGACACTCCCGATGCGTCCGGATCAGCGTCAGTGTGCTCGGCGTCTCGGTTCGTGTACATGGTTCTCTCCCCCTCTAGCTCGACGTTTGGGGACTTGTCCATTGGCTTGTCCGGTACGTCTCTGGTGTGTCCATGGTTCGTTGACTGACTTGACGCATGTCCGTTGTTGCTCGTGAGCTCAACGTCGACGCTCGCGCAACCATCCCACTCCCCCTCGAGCTCGACGCTCAGGGTTCCTTCCTTTCGGATTGCAGGTTCATCTGGTGGTTTCTGGCGTTCAGGTATGTCGTTCGGATTGTTATCGAGCTGCTTCAGGCCCTGACGTGTCTCCGTCGTGTCCAGCGACCTCAGCCGTGCACTTTCCTCTGCGCTACCACTTATGGTGCACATTGCGCCATTGCCGCCATCACACTGACCATGCTGAACGTCTCCAGCGCCTCCCAGCACCTTCCCAGCAACCTCGACACCTGTCGTTTTGCCGTGCGACTCGCTCGTCGCTGCCGTTCTGTCCATCGGTTCTGGTGGCTGGCTGCTCGGGCTCGGTACCCGTGGTTTGGCATTGCGCGCATTCGTGCGGCGGCCTCCTGGGTCATCAGGTACGTCGTCTACACTTCCCGTTGCCTCTCCGTCACCTTGCAGGTCCTCTGGTGCACAGGATCTGCCATCGACCTCGCCTATACCCTTATCGTTGCCTTGCGGTACCTTCGGCACTTTCAGCTTGGCCCTCAGCTCGTTGGCCTCGACACTTGGCTTGCCGTCGCTGTCCCTTGCCCTCTCCGTGTCATCGGGGGGCTCTGTGGGCACGTCTGGACAGTGCTCATCGCCGCCCGCCGTGTCCCCAGGGTCTTTCGATGGGTTCAGCTCTCCGTCGTTGACCGTTCGACTTTCCTTCATCTCGCCAGTGTCCTCTGTCACTGGTTTCTTCATTCGGGCTGTCGGCTGCCCTGCGCATCCACCTGGGACATGCGCCACGTCGCTTGGATCGTCTACAACGTCCTGCGGCCATCCGTCATCAGCGCTGTCGATCACATCTTGACCATCTCACTCCCCCTCGAGCGATGCGCTGACCACACACGGTGCGTCTTTATTTATATTGCGAGCGCGCTGACCCGCATTTAGTCGATCGCTTTCATCGACATCCCTGACCTTGTCTCGGTCTCTGCAGGTCTCCTTGGGCGCAGCGTTTGTGTTGATGACCTCAGTGTCACCACCTACGCTCTCGCTGTCCATGTCGATCCTAGCTCCTTGCCAGCTTGCATCCTCGCCTGCTGCTTTGGCAGCTCGTCCTGTGGGCCGTGCGACCTGTCTGCTGGCACCGATGGCCCGGCGCTTGTCGCGTTTGGGTTCGTCATGTCAATGGTCTTGTTGTCGACCTGCTGACTTGCCATTTCAGGTTCCTGGGGCTTGACCGGTGTGTGATGGACCTCGGCGTCCTCAGTGTCATTGTCTCGGCCCCTCCAACCCTTCTTCCAGCACTCTCTTTGACTCCTCGGCTTGTTCTCGACCATTCTGCATTCACGTGCCTTGTGTCCAGCCTCTCCGCACCTCCGACAAGTGCCGTCAAACGGTTTCGGCACTTGCACAGCCATGCACGGTAAGTTTTCATGTACCATAGACTTTGTCGTAGTCGTAGGCTTCTCGAATAGACCTTGTAAAACCTTGAACATTTCGTGCGCTGACATTGAGAGACTTATATGGCTCTGAGTGAGTGGCGAAATCGTCTGGATGATAAGGTATTGCATTTCTATGTCATCGCGCAGCCATGTCGCCAATTTGCATGGGTTCCAATAGTCAGTCGGTTTTGCATTACTTCCGTCAAGTATGCTGAGTAAATTCTGTGCGGCCGCTGCCTGCATGAGCTTCTTGCAGTAATCCAACCAGTTTCGTCCATCCACTGCTAAGTCGGGTATGCAAACTTTCTTCCGAGTTGGTTGAACCATTTTCGGCCGTCCAAATTGAGTCGTCGAGTTGGGTGAGTGTTCTACTGAGCACAGACGGGGCTCATAACCTGTAGAATCTCTAGTAGTAGCACTAAAGAAAGCTAACTATGGCAAGTACTACAAAGTATGTGCGCTTTACGCTTATGTAATCCGGTGGCTGTACAACCACACACCGTATGTCCGAATATTCCAACA